>JACCEG010000043.1:68180-83255 GCA_014065205.1 Tuber brumale | reverse complement strand
GCGAGGAACGGGGCGAGAACGGGCAGCAGAAAGGCAGTACCGGAACTCAAAGGAAGGAATGCCTCGACGCGTAGAAGAGCAGAAGAGGGCAGTGAGGGGGGGAGGGAGAAGGCCGTCACTCCTAGGCTGAAGCCATCGTGGGAGGAGAGGGGTGGTGGATGGTTCGTGAGTACCTAGCGTTGAGGGTTGATTTCAATCGCCGGGTGTGTAGAGGAGACGGAGGATGAGCCTATGTACTCAGCCCTAATGGCCTCTTATATAGTTGCCCTTCAAGCCCTTGCGACTCCCTCCTCAAGTCATGCACCACATATGACTCACAAATGTGAGTCATACCAAAACATCATAAACCAGTCATATGACCCAAGTGGTCACATGCGCAAAACCCATGACCTCTAAATGAGGTCATGTGCAAAACATAACATACCTATGACTCATAACTATGAGTCATGTGAAAACCTCTTCCTCGCTAAGCCACATTCATGCTATTAGCTCCTCCCTGCCCAAACTCGAGTCCCTTCGTGCTTAAAATCTTTTATGGTGGAGGCAGTCTGCAAACCTCTGGAGGTGTTTCGAGTTGTCAGTTGCCTCCCGGCAAAATCCACGGACTTTGTCAGTGATGGCTCCCCGTTTGAGCCTTGCCTTCCGCAGTGATTCCTGTAATTGCTCTATCTTGTCATTGCAAGAAGCCTGAACTATTTCCATCCCTCTTCTTGCTCTGTCGATCGTCTTCTGGTATCTCTTTTCCTGGCTCTCCAGGCGCGCAATCATTTCTTGTTGCCATTTCGTTGCCTCCACTAGCCGATCAGATTCTCGCTGCAACCGTACGATCCGGCGGTGCAGTTGTTCCTTGGGCACAAAAGATTTTGTATCCTCCCCCTCCTTAGGTTCCATCCTCGGAACCTTTTGGGTCCCCTGTTTGGCTTCCCCTTGTTACCTTCAATGATAAGGGCAGTACCTGCTCATGGACCTCTACCAGGAGATTTTGTGGTCTCAGGGGCCGGTGGGCGGAGGTTGTTGTTGTGTTGCCCATTTGGCTTGGATCGGGGTGGTTAGTGGCCCCTGCTTTGTCGCCAACTTCTTACTAGGGAAGAAGTTGCTTCGTTGTTTTCCATCTAGGTGCACGAGCCACCCGTCGTTTATGCAAGCTGTTCAGTGATACACAGCATGGTTTCTTTCGTTGTCTTTGACCATCTTAGCCCACTCAGCCTCAATGGTCTTTTCCTCTTCTTCCTTCTTGATTCTGATTTCTTTTGCTGCTGCAGCCCATTTGGCTGCTTCCCGTGTGGGGCTCGTGGGGCTACCCACGAGGTCGAAGCCTTCCTGAATGTGCGTGATGGTTGGCTGACGCCTTCTGTTGGTAGCATTGGTGGAAGATGTTTAGGGCATCTTGCGCATTTGCAAAGTTGATAGCTGGATACCACTCTTGATCGTGTTCTGGAAAGTAACCGGTCCACTTAGCACAGTATTGAAGGTTACTGTGGTATAAGCCAGAGTTGATTATTTCGTCGAGTTTGTATTGGGATCCTCCCTGTAATTTGATAGGCGGAGCGGGTGAAATCCTCTCTGAGGGAGGTTTGTTGTCTTGATATAGTTCCCAAGGTCAGATGTGGAATATATTGTTTATTTTCATTAACGGGGGAAGGTTCAGTTTATATGCTGGTTTCCCAATCCTTTCCAATATGTCGACTGGTCCAATTTTCTTGTAATCGAACTTCTTCGATGGTCGTGTTGTCCGTATGTTTCATTGTAGTAACCACATCTTGTCTCTCTGTTGTAGGTGTGGATCAGCGTTTTCTGTGTAAATCGTAATTTTCTTTTCCTTGTAATTGTGCCGTCGACATATCCGCTCGTAGGGTGTCATGTAATTGACTCATATCTTCCTTTTCTGTTATCAGTCCTATAGTTGTATGACCCCTAGCCTAATATTGTGGGTCTAGACCGTAGTTTGCGTAAAAGGGTGTTGCCTTAATCGTTTCTTTCTTTCCATTGTTGTATGCAAACTCTGCTATCGGTAGTAATGCGTCCCAGTTGTCCTGCTGGTAATTGATATAAGGTACTAGATATTGTTCCAATATGCCGTTCATTCGTTCGGTCCGCCCGTCCCTTCATGGGTGGAAAGCCGTACAAAGTTTCCTTTCAATCCGGGGTTCTTCCGTTATCCCTTCCCATATGCCTGATGTGAATATGGACCCTTGATCGGTTATGATTTCTTTCGGTAGTCCATGATGTTAAAAGATTTCTTTGATGAATATTGTTGCGAACTGTTTTGCGGTCATATCCATTCGTGTTGGTATGAAATGACACATTTTGGTCAGGCGATCCGCTGTGACCATAATTGAGCCGTATCCGTTAGCCTTAGGTAAATCCAGTATGAAATCCATAAATATGCATGCCCATGGTTTCTCCGGTGCCTCGTTGGATTTTAACAGCCCATATGGTCCTTGCCGTACGAGCATCGTCTTTTGGCAGATATCGCAGTTTTTGACATATCATTTAACTGATTCCCTTAATGCGGGCTAGAAGTATCTCCGCGTGATCAGCTCCCTCGCTTTAGCCATTCCTCTATGTCCTCCTGGTTTGTTGTCGTGGTGTTTCTTCATAAGGTTTGTCCTTATCTTCTCATTTTCTAGTATCCATATCTTTCCATCGTACCACATATAGTGGTTTTTCCATTCACAGTGGCCTAAGGCCACCCCTTTTCTTTTTCTGTCCCCTCTTTCCAAGCTCTCCCTTATTTCTGGAAATTCTTTTTCTTCTTTAATTGCTTTCAGCAATTCTTCATCATCCTCGTCCCGGATCTTTGTTGATTCCATGGCTTCGAAGTATTCTTTTGGAAGCAGAACTCAATTTTTCTGCTGGATCCTTTCGTCCGCTTTGTCTGGTGGTTTGTCGCTTGCGATCCTGTTTAAGTCGTCTGCTTTCCCTCCCTCTTTTCGTGGTCTGTATTCGGTTTTGGGGTTGTATCTGCTTGGGCTATCTGTCCAGCGGATTTGCATGTCGTTGAGTTCCTTCATTGTCATGAATGGAACTAAGTTTTTGTGGTCCATGAGAACTCTGTCCTGATGGTCATTGTTCTGTATGTATCTTCCCCATTCTTGGAGTGCTTGAACTATGGCTAATAGTTCTTGGTTGGCCACGTCGTAGTGGCATTCGGCCGGTGTCATCGTCTTTGATCAGTAGCACACCGCGCACTATTTCCCATCCTCGCATTTCTGGGAAAGGATTCCACAGCAGACATATTTTGATGCATTCCTCTCAATTGTCGTTTCTCTTCTTGGATCGAAATGCACCAGTATTGGTGCGGTTGTGAGTTTGGTTCATATGTCGTCGTATGCTTTCTGATCCTTTTCTCCCCGTTCCCATTACGCATCCTATTTGTTAGGTTTTACAAGGCTTTCGCCATTCGGCTGAACCCTTCGATAAACCTGCAGTAAAAGTTGCAGAATCCCATGAAGCATAGGATGTCGGTTTTGTTATTCGGCTTTGCCCAGTCCCACATGGCCGCTGTTTTGACTGGGTCCACCTGCACTCCATTTCTGTTGATGATAAATCCTGGGTACTCGGATTTCCTTTTCGTGGAACTCACATTTGGATGGTTTAATCTTCTTTCCCGGTTTCTTAATTTCGTTCATTATGTTGCTGACGTCCTTTCTGTGTTGTTCCAAGTTTTCTGAATATATGAGTATATCGTTTAGGTAGACAATGCAAGATATATCCAGGAACCTATAGAGTACCTGTTTGATCCATCATTGGAATGATGCTGGTGTGTTGGTCAGGCCAAATGGTATAACCAAGTACTCGTACATCTTGTATCTTGTTGCAAAGCTTGTTTTCTATTTGTCTCATTCTGTTATTCGTATGTTGCGATAGGCGTCCTTGATGTCCAGTTAGGGGAAATATTTCGCCATTGTTAAACGATCCAGGACCTCTCCAAGCAAGGGTAGTGGGTATCGGTCTCTCTGCGTTACCGAGTTCAGTGCTCGTTAGTCCACGTATAATCTCATTTTTCTGTCCATTTTGTCGCAAATGATATTGGTGATCCCGCTGATGCGAATGCATGTCGTATCCATCCCCTTTTCATATTATCTTGAATATATCCTCGTAGTTCTTCCAATTCCTTTTCTCCGAGGGGGTAAATTCGTTGGCATGGAATCTTTTTCTTTACTTTGCTGTTTACGTCTTTTTCAATGTGGATTTCGTGATCCACACCTGGTCTTCTTGGGGGTGGTAGGTCCACCTCTTTTTCCTGGAACAGGTTTGTGAACTGATAGTATTCTTGTCGTATTATATCGTACCACTCCTTCTATTTTCGTTGTTGCTTTTGTCTTATTGCCAGTTCGGTGCTGATATTGATTCGCGCTAGTTTCAGTTTCTCTTTTTGTGGATTGCACTAGAGGATCCCCGTAAGGTCTCCTCGCTTGTAATATCGTCCAAATGCGTGGGCCGATATTTCTCGAATCTGTACTGGTTCCTGTTTCTTTGTTTTTGGGCTATCCGGGGTGCCAAGACCTTTGGTTCCTCTTATGGTATCATGAAGTTGCTGTACTTCATGCATCTCTTCCCTGTTGATCTTCTCAACGATCAACTGTGCTATCCGCTCTCCTTGCTAGATTTCTTGGCCTATCTCTCCCAGGTTGGCTAGGACCACCTTGATTTCTCCCGTATAGGTGGCATCGATGACCGCTGCATTGGTGATGAGTTGTTTATTGACTACTAGTCCGCTGTGAGGTACTATCCATTCATAGGTACCGAGAGGTAATCCTATCGCTATTCCGCTTGATATCGTCCCTTGACCCCTTGCTTGCATCATCTTGCCTTGGTGGGCATATAGGTCATGACCTGCCACTTGTCTAGAGCCCTTGGTTGGTCGCAGCGCCTTCTCGTGCAACCTTTTGAATCTGATTCTATGTTCCGGTTTTTCTCTGAGTTGGTCGAAACCCGCCTTCAAGTTCGCTTCTTGTGCCTCTCTTTCTGGTGTCGTGTATACCACTGGCGTACTGTTGAGACATCCTGTCGTGCATCATTCGCCAGCGAATGTTATCTTGTTGTGGTCCCAGTCAATTGTGGAGTTGTGTTGTCGTAACCATGGCATCTCTAGGACAAGCTCCTGGTTCTTCAGGATTGCTACAAGGAAGGTTGCTTCTTCCCTATGGCTGCCTATGGTCATAGGTACTTGCACTGTATGGGTTATCGGTCCCATAGTGCGGGGCTTTCCATCCGCTAGATAGACCGGTCTTTTCTTTCATGTCAGGATTAGGGAGAAGTTGTATTTGTCGCAGATTTCTTTGTCGATAAAATCTTCCTTTGCCCATGAGTCGAGCATCGTGTGTATTGTGGTAGCTTTCCCTTTTGTGTCGTATAGTGTTGTTTTGATCATAATATGGTCTCCTTCTTCTTCCAGGAGTGCCGTGTAGTAATTCGCGATGGTGGTTCTTTTCATTCCGTTCGCCTTCATCTTCCCCTTCGCGCTGGTTTTCTTCCCCTTCTTGTCCATTAGACTATCTCTTACTGGGAACAGTTCTCTTTTCCCGGTTGATCCTCTTCTGTAGTCATCTCTCTCCCGTTGGTTCTTTTCTGATGTCTGATCCTGTTGTTACCTTGGGCGGGTGTCATCGTCTTCTGTCTGTTGTCCGCTCTGTTGCAGCATTCTCTGATTTGGTGTCCTTTTTCGCCGCACCTTAAGCAGAGATTCTTGTCTCTCCAAATTTTGTATTCCGCATTGGATAGCTTGTGGGGTCATCGAGTTTGCGCCTTATTCATTTCCACCTCTCGATCAACCGTAGGTTTGAAACTTCCTTCGTAGGCCTGCGATATCGGTCTCCACCTTCCATCGGTATTCATTGATGTCGAAGCTTCCTTTGTCCTTCGCCACTTTTCATTTTTCCGGTTCTTTAGGATTGCTAGTCGAGTTTCCTTCTTGATACCCCACACGGCCAGCTCATCAACTATGGTGGTCTTGGAGTCAGAATGTGCGAATTCTGTCTGTAATCTTTCCAACTTACCCGCATACAGGTATTGTGATACAGTTGCATCGTCCGATAGCCCTTCCGTTTGGTGGAGTCTGTCCTCGTTCTAGTATTCCGTCATGGCACGCGACCCTCGCTCCCTGTTCATAACGTGGATCCTGACCGCGCCCCTCGGGTCCACTTCTCCAAACGGCTGTTTGATTGCCTCCGGGAATTCTTCTCAACTCCTCCATCCGGTTGGTTTGTTGCCTTCCGTGTATGGCTTGAGCCATTTCCTCGCATCTCCTCTCATAAGACTCAAAACGTAGATGATCCTGGCCACATCGTGCCCTTCTTGCCAAACTGTGGCGCGAAAGTAGATTGTAAATTCGGCCACCCAGTTCCGGAGTTGGTGTCTATTTCCTGCATATGTCTGCGCTTGTTTGACTTTAGGCTGATTTTCACCCAACCGTCCCAGGATTTGTTCCATTTGTTCGTGGCTTGACGCCGAGGTTACTTCCAGCACTGGGCCTAGTATAGAGCCCGCCCCTTCTCCTCCTATTGGTCCTGGTCCCACCGTCCTTTTGTCTTCTTCTTCAGAGCTTGACTCCTCTTATGTTGAAGGTTCTACAAGTGTTATTGTACTTGGGGTTCGTCCGAGTTGCGAGACCCTCCGTTGCAATCTGCCGGCTACCTCGGGTACCTCTAAGGACTGATCCTCAAAGCTATAGTCTGTCTTGGTATTGTCTAAACGTCGCGACAAGTGATGCTTCATAATGTTACGAGGGCTAACCGGTAGCAGTTCTCAGCAACGGGTAGACGATACTTCTCTGGTTCTCTCGCAACGATAGTTCTTAGACCTGGGTCTACGATAAGGTGGGAGAGACTCTCATATCTTTGATCCTTATCACCTATCGTACTCTTTCTTCAACTTGACTCTTATAGTAGAGTCCTTTTTCTTGTAGGCCAGTATTTTGTAAAGAGCGTAAAGGTTTTATATTAGTAATGGCATAAAGTAATAAGTAAGGAAATAACTTAGAACGAAGTGCGAAGAGCCTATCTACTTGGCTTTTTACTTCTTTTTTTCTTTTTTTGCTTTTTTTTCTTCTTCTTTCTTTTTTTTTTCTCATCAAGTTTGTCCTTTGTTTTTAGGTACACTGTCCGCATGCAGCGCAAGCTAAGGCAGACACAAAACCTCTACCCATACGCCAGTCCAAAAGCAGCGACCAGAAAAACCGTCACGAAGACATTCAACATCAGAAACCAGGTGCCCAGCCCTCAGGCCCCATGACTGGAACACGGAAGGGTCTTGCCAAGAGCCGCTGACTCCAACACCCGGCGCAGTCGAAAAACTCCCGCGACCCGGAACTTGTAGTATACACAAACGGTAACGACTTTAAACAGAAAGCTACCCAAATCCTTTAGAACAAAAGAAACCCCACATCCTGACAGTGGTCCATCCCCCTAACAAGAGCCACCTCAAGTTGTCTTAACGCGGCCGAATAGTGCCACCTACGGCAATAAAGGTCTACACCAAAGGGATATACCCGACAAAGTGGGAGGAAAATCAAAAAGAGAAACCCCGGGCCGAGGAAAACAAAACTCATGACAGGGCACAGGGACTAGCACCATTCAGACCGGAAAGCCCGGTGGAGACAGGCGAAGGGCGTCGAGATAAGGCGGTGTAGCAGTAGGGTGCAACCCGAATGAGGGTGCAGCAGTAGGGTGCAAGCCAATCAAACCAGCGGGGCGCGGCGGAAACCGAACGCGACCATGTCAACTCTCGGTAATCGTGTTCGTGTCTTTCTAGGCGGTCCCCCAAAACAGAAGGTAAGTATTTTACCGCATCTCTGATGTTGTCCCTGGTTCTACGAGAGATACCGTCAGTTAGTGGATTGCATACCACCACTTGAGCAGACCATGTGGATGAGCGAGATCGACCCTGAGGCCTGATGAAGAGTTCTCGCGTACCGCAAACTGTGTTCCCAGCCATCTGAAGCTTGGGAAGCAAACAGTCGCCGACCGTAGGGAGGGGCCTCGCTAAGCGAGGGCAGGAGCGGGGACGGGCAGCGTGAAAGGCATACCGGAACCCAGAGGAGGCAGAGCCCCAACACGTAATAAAGCGAAGGAAGGCAAGGGAGGAGGTGGATGGCCGTAACTCCTAGGCCGAAGCAATCGTGGGAGGAGAGGGGGGGGGCGGATGGTTTGTGAGATCTCCAACGTTGAAGGTTGATTTCTAGCGCGAGGAAAATAGAGGAGACAGAGGATGAGCCTATCTACGTGGCTTCTTTTTTCTTTTCTCTCCTTTTTTTTTTCTTTCTATCTTCATATATTCTTTGTTTACGGTACAAGAACTTGCATGCAGCGCTAGCTATGGCATGAAGAAAAACCTTAATCTCCAACACTCGCAAGCACAAAAGAAACACCCGTACCAATCTGTAAAATCCTCCGGTCTGTGTCCGCTAGCCAACATGAAATCTCAAGAAACTAAAGCAAAAAAGTACAAAACCTCATGACAAAAAACAAAACTAAGTGGCCCCCAGAAACCAACGCCGGGCGGAAGCAAACAAGAGTTGGCGAAGGCCCCAGTTCAGGGCGCAAAGCAGTAAATCAGGAGGTCCGTATCAATGGAAACGGGAGCAAGTGCGGGGTCCCCGCACCCAGGCGGCATGCCAGGAGGAAAGCCTGTGGTGGTCACATTCAAGTACCTCGCCAGGGAGTGGAGGGCCTCTTTGTTGGTCCATAGGTGGCTGTCTCCACTGACGTCTGTGAGCCCCCAGAGGTGGCGCTCAGGAGGCTCCTTGCGGGACTCGCAGTATAGGATGGCATGAGCGAAGTCTTCCTCGTCCTCCCCACAGTACGGGCAGAGGGGGGAGGGGTGTCAGTGAACCAGGAGGGGTGGGCAGCGAGGTAGCTCTTGCCGGAGCGCATTTGATGGATTCTTCTCGCTATGAACCTCCCCAGGCCCATAAAGGGGTGGGGTCTGAGGGACACAGCATAGGGGTAGCAGGGCGGGGGGGGAAACTGAGTAGACCAGTCCCGAAGGAGAGCGTTTCGCAGACGAAGCTTGACTGACTGGTAAGATGGGGTACCCACCACCACAAGGAGATGGTCGGGAGGGAGGAGGGTGGGGGAGGCCACTGGAACTGGGCCGGTGGGGTCGATGAACTTGATGGTCCTGTTGGCAATTGCGTGCAAGGGAAGATGTTTCTATATGGGGGGACAGGGTCGAGAGGTTTTCCAAAGGAGTGGGGCATAGACGGATGTCCAACCCCTAGTGTATCGGCGGTGGTCCACCGTAGCACGGAAGGGGGAGCAGGTAGGGAAGGATGGGTACAGCCTGGCCGGGGCCACGTTGATTTCAGGGGGCAGGCAGACCAGCCGAATAGCTGCCAGCCTTTGACGGTGAAGAACTAGAAGCGGGAGAGGGGGCAGGGCCAACTCACATGCTAGGATTCCAACAGGGGTGGAGGAGAAGCAGTTCGTTACCCATCTCTGGACGGCCCTCCAAAAGACGGACATCCTGTCCAGGAGGGTGAGGCTTAGTGAGAAGAGGTCTGCCGCATAGAGGAGGATGGACGGGATAAGGGAGGACGCTAGCCTATGGCAAAGGGAGGGGAAGAGGCCCTTGCCAGGCCTGGACAGCCGTTTGATCATAGCGAAGGCTCCTTGGGCCAAGCGGCGCCTCCTCATGAAGTGAGAGGTAGTGCCTTTATTACAGGAGGTGGATGAGGGCTCGAACCAATATCCAAACCAACGGATCAATTTGGAGGGACGGAAGAGGTACCCATCTATCAAGACAGGGATCATGGGTGGGTGAATCTTTTGTGCTGGGGTAACCCAGTGCATGAGTTCTGTTTTTGGGATCAAGAAGGCCACCCCTAGCTTTCCAGCTTTCGCCTGGAGTGCCTTGGTGATGCCTGGGAGCCTCTGGACATTCCTGCGATAAGAGCCAGAGGCGACTGTGACAGCGAAGTCATCCACGCAGGAAAGGATTAAGCCTCGAGAGACCGGGAAGTGCACGGAGGAAACATAAATCATGAACATGAGGGGGGAGATCGGGGACCGCTGAGTGGTGCCAATGGAGACCGGGACAAACCTTGGGAGGCCCCCTGGAAAACCAGGCGGCAGGAGCGGCCATGGAGAAAGTACCTGATCCACAAGCCCATGTACGGGTTGACAGCCCTGGTGGCAAGCCTGTGGCATAGAATGGGGGCCGAGATGTTGTCGAATCAGCCTTTGATGTCAAGGAAGGGTGTCGAGACCTTAAGCTTGAGGCGCATGAACAGTGGAAGCTCATGAGAGAGGGTCGCCGCTGCGTCAAAGGTACTCAGACCGGGAAGGGAACCAGTTTGGTTGGGAGACAGTTGCCCCAGTAAACGGGCAACGGCAGAATGGTCGGAGGCCATAACCCTTTCCGGGATCTTGGAAATAGTTTCGAAGAGGACGATGATACGGAACGACGCCGGCGTGTTGTAGGAAGGTTTCCATGGCTTATTGAGGACTATCCCGTTCACTCTGTTCAGGGAGGGGGCATGGTGGCCGTACCGGACGAGGGGGCTGAGGATGGAGGGGAGGATCCTTGGGTTCAACGCGTGGACCTTCTTCCGCAAAGAGTATGGGATCTGGTCCGGGCCGGGAGGCAAGGATGAGGAGGTGCTTCAAAGAGCAACTGCAATTTCCTCCGCCAACAGCGCGGGAACATCTTTGAATTCGCGTAAAATCGATGCAGGGCCCGAGGACTGTTTCTCTAGGAAGAGGTGGGAGAGAAGGGCTGCGTTTATGTCCCCTGGGCTCTCAGCCCCGGGTAGCTGTGGGAACCAGTCAAGGGGCCTTCCGCAGGCATAGCGTTTCGCAGTCCCGTGTGTCTGCGGAGTGGCTGTCTTCAGAAATTTGTTCCAGTAGTCGGTTTGGGCCTTTTTTATAGCCTTGAAGTATAGCAGGCGGGCCTCTCTGCACCGCTGCTTTGATGAGGAGAGTGGGTCTCATCGTGCCAACCTAACCGTTGAGTGGAAGGCAGCCCTTTACGCCATGAGGTCAGGGTTCCACCAGGGCTTGGATTGGGAGGAGGGTCTCTTGTCCGGGGTGTGTAGCCTGATGACAGTCCTAAATCTTCCAAGGGCAGTGTCGAACCAGGTCGAGAGTGTATAGGGCGTGGGGAGGGAGGAAGGGGGATCAAATCTCATGGCTTTAATCAAATCCTCCAGGGAGAGCAGGTCGGTCATCTGCCACGCAGGGGCAGGGGGGGGAGGGCGGGACAATGGCTGTGAAAGCATGATGAGGATGGGACCGTGGTCGGACCCTGTCTGGGGCAATGGAGTCTCCCATGACCGAAGGTTGGGAGATAGGTAGGAGTTGACAAACGCAAGGTCTATGACCGAGAGGCGTAGGTTGAGGTCGAAGGGGAAATGAGTGAGTATGCCAGGGGAGTTCAAGAGGCAGAAATCTTCTTCTACTGCCTTTGCAAAGTACGGGGCCGAGGCGCCCAGGGCCGAGATTGAGAAAAGGCGGCCCGGATCAGCTGAGGGGTGGTTTATGTTAAAGTCTCCGACAACGAGCGTCGGCATAGAGGTGTGGGGGAAGGCAACTTCTGGAGTGATGGTTCGGCGAAAGGGGGTACCATCCCGTGTGCTATAGAGGTTCACAACCCAGAACTTGGTATCGAAAGAATCAAAAAAGTCCACAGAAGAGTGAAAGTCAACAGCCATCCAGTCCCTAGCGTCTGTAAAGACTGGGAGGACCAAAAACTGCTGAGTGGTGGAAAGATGGAGATAGCAGGCCACTCTGGGCTTGCCACCAGTGGGGGCAAGGGGGAAGAAAAGCTTTAAATCCTAGGAACGTGTTAGGCAGACGCCAAACTGAAGTATATAATCGAGGTATGTAGGCCTAAATCTTTGTGCGGAGAATCTGTCGAGGAAGGCTCGTCTCGATAAAATAAAAGTAAGGTAAAGATTTATGATGTAAACAATACTATATTGATAAGATCTCTTCTCCGTTGCTTGATGATGTCTGTAAAGCTCGCGAGGCACTTCGATATTTATATCCCGCGTCTTGAGTGTTCGCGGACTACTTCTAACTACTATGCCTCCCAGGTACCACTCTGGTTTTAATACGCAAACGTCCAGAATCTTATAAGTGCGAACACCATTTGACCCTGAAACTCATCAGACCCTTTCGCGGACTCGGAATGGTATTCATCCGTTGAGATGACTGCGCTATTTGTTATACCAAACAGCCGTCTCCAACTTAGATGTCCGCATAGACTTTTATATGACTTTAGTCTTATTGACTATCATCCAGTCGTCTCTTCGGTCATGAAGTGATCAGGTTCATGCCGGGCCACCTAGTGCCAATTGCAAGTCTGATCCCGATGTGTCAGCGTCTTAACGGTCTCGCACTTATCTAGGTCTTCCTTTCTGAGCATGCTTCCCCTTGGTCCGCCGGCCTCCGTAGAGGGGTCCTATTACTAGGACCAACCAACCTACAGCTGATCTCAGAAGGGTATGGGTGGATTCGGTATACCTCTAATAGCTTTCACTATTGGGATATCCTCCTAGAGTATTTCTCCGAAAACGTCCCGTCACCTACGGCCCATAGTTTAGGAAGCCCAACCTTGAAGCCTACTATCTCAATGCGCCCCCCGCGGATTTCCTCCGTTCTACTGCCCAGATGTCGCCAAAGGTCTCCTCCCCTATGGCCTGCGAACAGCATGCGGTCGGACATCCGTTTGCGACGTATATGGTGTTATAGAGTGGGCTTCATTGATGTGACATTTTAGTTATAGGACACAACTCTCGAAATCTTGCTAATCACGTGCGGGCCCCACAAGAGGACCACAGGGGGGTGTTGGCACTCCGGTAAATTGAAGGTCTGTGCGCAGTTACCCTACCGTGGGTCTATGCACATGTCTCTGATTTCCATATGCCTAACAGAACGACGGAGGTCTGTTCCGGTGCACAGGGGGGTCTTGGAGCGCAACAAGGGTACGGGGGTGATCCAGCAAGCAGAAAGAATTACAGAGCGAGAGAAACACATCCAAGCTTCCCAAGCAGTTGTATTGTAGAATGGATATCGAGTTACAGGAGTCCGCTGCCGGCGCGGAACTCACAGGAGAGGTGTGACCAACCATTACACGCCTTCCAGCGTCTCAGCCTGGGGGAGAGGAGTGAGAGATTCCGGCCATGCGGGGTTCGGCAGTACACCTCCTTGGGGCTTTGGGGCGGGAATGGGGGGACGTGTTGGGGGAGCATCACCACGCCTTGGGCGGGGTGGTTCAAGACCAAGCGAGGGTAGGAGGGATTGAGAACAAGTTGAAGGACCCTCGCCGGAGTCGTTCGTTGTGTCCATAGGTTCCTCATTCTGCGGAACAGGGGACTCCCTGTGGGCAGGAGGGGGGGAAGGTCTCGATGGACACTCTCTAGTGAACGCCGGGTGCCGACCTCTGCAGATTGCACGCATCGTGGGAGAGGTTGGAAAGCAGTCAACCACAGCTCTGAGGTTGCCGCCCCTGCCGCAGGTGGAGTTCTGACATCTGTGTGCCTGTTTTCGATGAGAGAGGGTGCAGGTTGGGCGGACCGGGTGATTAACCTTGCATCTAGCTGAGTGGTGGCCAAATTCCCAGCAGTTGCGGCACTGAGTGAGGCTGTTAGCCGAGTATGCTCTCTCCATCTTGCATCGAGAGGAGAAAAGGTAAGCGTTGCCCAGCATAGAGGCCTCATTTTCAGGAGCAACCGTCACAACAACGGAGGTCGCTCTCTTGAGGGACCTGGAGGCGCTGCCAGTGTTTAAGTATCAGGCGGAGAGGATTTAAACGTTCTTGATGTTCCGGATACTACTGCTCAGAGACTGTAGGAGGTCGTCGTCGTCCTCAAGAAGGTAGGCGATGGGGAGGGAGTATATCGTCAGCTGGACCTCATTAGGGGCAGGGCGGAAAGGGAGCCACGGAGTGTCCCCGGTTGGGAAGGATTGGTTTAGCTTGGTGGAGAGAGCATTGTAGTTGGGGGCATAGGCAGTGGAGGGAACGAATGGGGAGAGGGCAAGGAGCGTCACCGCCCCTCTGTCATTAACCCTGGCAGAGAAGGATAGGGGCAGAGTGCAGCCCACCTGATGCAGGAGCAAGGCGGCAATGTTGGGGAAAGGTGCAGCTATCCGGTCGGACCGGGAGTGTAAGAAGGGGGAAGACCTAGGGGCGAAGAAATGTCTCTCCGCAGCGGGTAGGCTCCATGGCCCTTTTGAGAGGGACGGAGGTGCCGGACCAGATGCATCCTGGGTAGCCGAGGGGGCATTCTTCGCTTTGTTCAGTTTTCCTTTCTTTTTTCCTGCAGCTATAGCAGCCGGAGCATAGGAGGGGGCGCCGGACTGGGCCGAGTTGCGAGGGACGTGGTGGAACTCCGAGAGGGGGGGGTTCTTTCCTTCCCTGTATGTCTGTGCCTCCCAGGAGCGCGGGAATTTCGCTGCATACACGGCCGGGTCACCATACCATTTCTGGTCCTTTGTGCTGTAGCAGGGGATATCCGTGTCGCCACCACCCTCTTAGAGGGGGGTAAGCTCACTGGCAAGAGTTGTGGTAGGGGGGGATGCGGCAACCTCTTTACCCTTCTAGGAAGGAGCTGCCTGAGCTGTGTGGGTGCCAGGCGCTGCGGGCATTTGGCTTTCGGGTGGGGGTTGTTGGTGGCGTGCTGGTTGGGGAAGTGGGGTGGGCAGACGGGACGCAAGATCCCTCACCGACAGTTGGAGAACGGAGAGCGACGCCGCAGTCACGTCATTTTGGCTGGGGGGAGGAGGAGGGCGCTGGGGCTTCTCTCTACGGGAGGCGAGTTCGTCAACCTGCCCCAAAAGGCGGGCGACCTCCAGGGCCAGTTCGTCGATTTGAGGGCAGATTGACCTTGATGCTAGGAGCAAGCTGCAGAGGAGGTGAACCATGATTGCCTCCCCCGGGGAGAGGTCGTCAAGCTCCATTGAACCTATGGCTAAGAAAAGCTGGTTGGAGATCCCCACGTCCATCGAGGACCTCTCGAGGAGCTCCAAGAGGAGGAGGACATTGAGGCGAACTCCTGACACAGAGGAGTGCTCAGAGGGGGGAAGGGGAACTGTAGAAGCCATGCCTGTTGTGACCGGGAGGCCACTACCT
>JACCEG010000043.1:54531-67595 GCA_014065205.1 Tuber brumale | reverse complement strand
AGGGTGTAGCAGTAGGGTGCAAGCCGATCCAGCCGCCGGAACAGGAAGGAAACCGAACGCGACCGTGTCAACTATCGGTAATCGTGTTCGTGTCTTACTAGGCGGTCCCCAACCGTAGGAAATCCCAACTTGAACCGAAAGACTAGGTGGGTATGGCCAAATCTCTAAGTGAGACAGACCCCGTAGTTACTAGCTGAGGCGTTCCCCCACGGAGTTCGTGCACACAGGGAGAAAGGCGTCCACCGCAGCCAATGCCAAACGGAAACGAATAAGAAAGAACCCCCTAGAAGGAGAAGAGCGAGGTCGACCGTCAGGCCTAAAGAGTAGTCCTCGCGTACCGCAGAACTGTGTTCCCAGCCGTCTGAAGCATGGGAAGCGAATGGTCGCCGACCGTGCGGATGAGCCTCGCTTAGCGAGGAGGAGTAAGAGAACGGGCAGCAGAAAAGCAGTACCGGAACTCAAGGGAAGGAAAGCCTCGACGCGCAAAAGAGCAGAAGAGGGCAGTAAGGGGTGGAGGGAGATGGCCGTCACTCCTAGGCCGAAGCCATCGTGGGAGGAGAGGGGGGGTGGATGGTTCGTGAAAACCTAGCGTTGAGGGTTGATTTCAATCGCCGGGTGTGTAGAGGAGACGGAGGATGAGCCTATCTACTCGGCCCTAGTTGCCTCTTATATAGTTGCCCTTCACGCCCTTGTGACTCCCTCCTCAGGTCACGCGCCACATATGACTCACAACTATGAGTCATCCCAAAACATCATAAACCAGTCATATGACCAAAGTGGTCACATGTGCAAAACCCATGACCTCCAAATGAGGTCATGTGCGAAACATAACATACCTATGACTCATAACTATGAGTCATGTGAAAACCTCTTCCTCGCTAAGCCACATTCGTGACAATTGGACTTTGACTAACGATGAGCTATATTATAAGCAAAGCTTGTTTGTACCTGATAGTCAGGCACTACACACCAAGATCGCAGAAGGATGTCACGATGCAAAGGTTGCAGGACATTAGGGTCCAGAGAAAACCTTGGAGATCATTATGGTGGACTTGTGTGGGAAAGGACTTACAGAATGGGTTCACGATTATGTACGATCATGCGATGAATGCCAACATAATGAATTCCCTAGACACGCTAAGTACTGATTGTTGCAACTATCGCAAATACCCTACACAGCATAGGCATCCATCTCTGTTGACTTTATCACACAAGTACTAGAGTCACAAAGATGCACCCAAATAATGGGAGTAGCCCACCGATTCACAAAGATGGCACATTTCATCTGACTGCAGATATTGGCTACAGCTAAAGAGAGTACAAATGCATTTATGAAAGAAGTCTGGAGCCTGCACAGCCTGCCAACGGAAATGGTCGCGAATATAGACTCAAACTTTGTAGGAGAATTCTGAGAATCCCTTTATAAGGCACTGGAAATTAAGGGAAGAATGGCAATAGTAGACCACCCCCAAACTGATCGAAAAACAGAACCTACCAACCAAGTACTAGAAGAATACCTTCTAAGCTTTGTCAACTATGATCCAATAACTGGTATCAGCTACTACCACTAGCTGAACATGCCTATAACAGCTCCACAACCAATCATCATAGGATGTTGTCATTCTATGCCAACTACAGATTCCATTCACTAACAGATTAGATAAAAGAGCAAGAAACTCAAAATCCATGAGCAACACTTTATGCAAACTGGATTAAGATAATATATGAACAAGTGAGAGTGGTACTAGAAAAGACAAGGGAAAGAATGTCGAAATTCTATTACCAGAAAGCTAGATAATAGGTGGACTTCAAGCTCGGGAACAAAGTAATTTTAAATGCAACAAATATCCGCACTTCACAGGAATCAAAGAGGCTAAGCCTGAAGCTATATGGTCCTTTCCAAATTATGGAAAAGTGCGGACCACAAGTGCTCAAGTTCAATATATCTAATAAATAGAACATTCATCCAGTATTCCAGGTGGCACTATTCAAATCCTATCGCAAATCAGTTCATAGCAACCGTCAGCAACCCTCTAGAAAACTAGAGGACATTGATAGCAATCTACAATAGAAGGTTGAATAAATAGTAAGCAGCGAGATTTGCCCTTATAGGAAACAGGTACCTGGCCGCTATCAAGAGAAGTGAGAACGGTCCTACTTTGTCAAATGGCAGGGGTGTTCTGAAGATGAGAACAAATAGGCGCAAGTCACCAGGATGGAAAATACAAAGGAAGTTGTAGAAAGTTTTTATAACAAAAATCCAGCCATGCTAGGATGGAGAGAAGTAAGATAGTGAGGAAAAGGTTTTCCTACCAAGGCTAAGTAAAGGCGTAAGGTTGTTTACCCTGACCACATCAAGTCTTAAAATGTATTTTGAAAGATTTATAAAAGTTATAAAGTGATACGAGGCGAAGGCTGATAGGAGGCAGCTCATATTAGGCATATGGAAATCTGAGACAAGTGCACAGACCCATGGTAGGGTAACTGCGCACTGACTCTCAATTTACTGAGAGGCCAACAATCACCTCTGGCCTGCTGGTGGAGCCCACACATTATTAGCGAGATTTCAAGAGTTGCGTCTATTAACTAAAAGGTCATATCAATAAAGTCCACCTCATAACACCATATACGTCACTACCATCTTTCCGACCGCATGCTTTTCGCAAGTAATATCAGAGGGGACGTTGGGTAACACCAGGGAAGTAGAATGGGAGAGGTCTGTGAAAGGTATATTAAGATAGTAGGTGTCAAGGTGAGGCTTCCTAGACTATCAGCCGAAAGTGACAAGACATTTTGTATGAAATACTCCAAGAGCATGTTCCAGTAGTGGAGGCTATTGAGCACATACCCATTCTATACATACCCTTTTAAGATCAGCTGTATGTTGGTTAGTCCTAATAATAGGACGGCTCTACAGAGGCCAGCACACTAAGGGGAAGCACAATCAGAAAGGGAGACTTAGATAAGTCCAAGACCCTTAAGATATTGACACGTTGGGCGCAGACTTGTGATTGGCATTAGGTGATCCGGTATGAATATAATCAATTCATGACCAAAGAGAGTAATGGAATGACAGTCAACCAAACTAAAGTGATATAATAGTCTATGCGGACTACTAAGTTGAAGACCACTGTTTGGTATAATAAATAGTGCAGTCATCTCTGTGCAGGAATACTATTCCATAACCGTGAAAGGGTGTGATTAGTTGCAGAGTCAAATAGTGTCTGCACTTATACGTTTTTGGATGTTTGCATATTAAAATTAACATGGTACTATAGTGGTATAGTAATTAAAAGTAGTCTGCGAATACTCAGATACGGGATGTAAATATCGAAGTGCCTCGCGAGCTTTACAGACATCATCAAGCAACGGAGAAGTAATCTTATTGAGATAAAATTGTGCACACTTTAAATCTTTACTTTACCTATTTTATGGAGACATGCCTTTCTCGACAGATTCTCCGATCAAAGATTTAGCCTACATCATTTAGTTATACTAGAGTTTGGCATCCGCCTAACCGTTAGAGATGTGCAAGTCTTTATTTCATTCACCAACTTATATCCATAATTCATTAAAAACTACACAGCTATTTCCAAGCCAATAACTGAGATATTATAAAGAAATTCAAAGAACTTCAAATAGGGAGTTGAGCAAAATACAGCTTTTGAAGCACTAAAGTACTAATTCTCTCCTGTTACCATACTCTATCACTTTTTTTCAGAAAGAGAAACTTTTGTAGAAACTGATGTTAGCGATTTAACACTCGGTTGCCTCCTTCCTCACTACTTCGAGAAGAAGCTACATTCAGTAGTGTTCTATTGAAGAAAGTTAAACTCAGTGGCACACAATTACGAGATTAATAATAAGTAACTTGACATGATACTTGCAGGATTCAAGGAGTGGAGACACTACCTGATTGGAATAGGAAAACTAATTACAGTCTTTACCGACCATCAAAACCTTCAATACTTCCTCCCCTCGAAAGTCTGAAGCGGCTGTGAGATGCGATGGGCTTAGAGAGTAGTGGAATACATTTTTGTACTGCATACTGACCAGGAACAAAGGGAT
This sequence comes from Tuber brumale, assembly GCA_014065205.1. Classification (NCBI taxonomy): domain Eukaryota; kingdom Fungi; phylum Ascomycota; class Pezizomycetes; order Pezizales; family Tuberaceae; genus Tuber; species Tuber brumale. The sequence continues at coordinate 63,527 of JACCEG010000043.1, read as the reverse complement.
GAATGCCTGACGCATTAAGAAGGCGGCCAGAGATCCATCATGAGTTGAGATCTACACAGCGCAAACAAAAACTTTTGACCGTGGAAGGTTTTTTCGTATCAGTGGTAGCAAGGGTAGGTGGTGGAGGAGAAGCCTGGGATACGGAGAAAGATTTGGATTTGGAACCTGAAAGAGGAAGAAAGGAACCTGTGATTCATGTGAACAGATTGAGTAAAATAGCATACTTACCAACAAAGGCCTTAAGAATGGCAGCCCAACATAATCTGTATGCCATGCAGGATGACATTGTCCCACAATATGGACAAGTATTAGTAAGGATAGGAATAACGGTAAGGCTACACAAAGGAACTTACAGAAGAATTACCCTAAGAAGCGGGCTAGTGGTTGGAAGCAGAATCTTCATGAGAGCAGGAGTAATTGATGCCAATTACACTGGTGAACTCAAGGTCGTACTATTCAACTTTAAGGATATGGACTGTCAGATAAGAATGCACAATCACATAGCCTAACTGGTAGTAGAAAAAATCAATTCTGTGGATATAATGGAAGTAGTCACATGGGAAGAGACCAAGCGTAGGAGAGAAGGATTTGGAAGCTCCGGTATCGCGACTTGATCCTTGATCATCCAAGAACCGGAACCTAGCATCAGTTACCTACAGACATTGACTAAGGACAACAAATACTAAGATGACATTTGGGAACTACTGGAAAAGGTCCTAATGTTTAATGCTATTATCCTCCAAAAACGTATGAAGCTGTTGAATCATGACTTCTTCGACAAGGTACATGCAGCTATTGAGACAGACACAGCTTGGAGGCAATGGAGTGAATAACCTATTATACTAATAGAGGAAGGAAAGGATTTCTCCCTGCATTCGATTTTAACTCACAATTCACTATATTGTAAGCCAAGACTATTTGTACCAAATAGTGGGGAACTATATACTAAGATCGTAGAATGATATCGTGATGTAAAAGTTGCATGACATTTCAAACCATAGAAAACATTGGAAATCATTATGCGAGACATCTACTAAAAAGGACTTGAGGATTGGGTCAACGACTATGTATGATCTTACGATGAATGCCAACAAACAAATCGCCTAGACACACTAAGTATGGAATATTGCAACCACTGCAAATACTATACGCACTATGGACGTCCATCTGAGTAGACCATTTCACACTACTACCAGAGTTACAAGGATGCACTGCAATAATGGTAGTAGTGGATCGATTCACGAAAATGGCATACTTCGTTGGACTACAGATATTTGCTACTGTCCAAAATGTCGTATATGTATTCTTACAAGAAGTCTGTTGGCTGCACGCCCTGCCAACTGAAATCATCTGTGATATAGATGCAAAGTGCACAGGAGAATACTGGCAATCCCTTCACAAGGTACTGGAAATTAAGCGAAGAATATCAATGGTATATTATCCTTGAATTTATGGACAAACAGAATATACCAACAAAGTGCTAGTAAGATACCTGTGAAGTTTTGTCAACTATAATCAGAATGACTGGTATCAGCTATTGTCACTAGCTGAACATGCATACAACAATTCCGCTACTAAAACTCACAGTATGTCACCATTCTATGTGAACTACAGATTCTATGCACAGACCAACTGGATGAAAAGGTGAGAAGCTCAAAATCTGGGAGCAACACTCTATGCGAACTAAATTAAGAACATACATAAACACGCATGAGGGTCACTAGAAAAGATATAGGAAGAGATGTCGAAATACTGTGATCAGCAATCCAGACAACAGGCAAACTGCAAGATCGTGGACAAATTAATATTAAATACAAAAAATATTCGCACCCAATGAAAATAAAAAAATCTAAGCCTCAAGCTTCATGGCTCTTGCTAAAACTTGGAGAAATGAGGATCACACACCTTCAAGCTCAATATATCTGCTTGATGGAATATTTATCCCATATTCCATGTTGCATTAGTAAAACCCTATCGCAAAGCCGTTCATAATGACCGACCACACCCCTTGGAACAAATGGAAGACATTGATGGCGATCTACAATGGGCTGTTGAAAAAAGTAGTAAGAAGTGAGATACGTTCTCAAAGAAAATAGGTATACAGCCGCTATCTAGAAAAGCAGCAACCGTGGTACTTTGTCAAATGGCAAGGGTGTTCAAAAGATGGGAATACATGGAAACCAGCCACCGGTATGGAAAATAGATAGGAAGTTATAGAAAATTCACATATTGAAAATCTACACATGCTAGGAAAGGCAGAAGTAAGATTGTGAGGAAAAGGTTTTCCTACTGTAGCAAGGTAAATGCAGAAGGTTTTTTATCCTTACTACATGGAGTCTTAAAATCTGTTTAGAAAAATTATAAAAGTTATAAAGGTATTTGAGGTGAAGCCTGGTAAGATGGAGCTCATGTTTGTCATATGGAAATCTGAGTCAAAAAAGTGCTCAGACTTCACAGTAGAGTAACTGCACAAAGACCCTCAATGCACAGAAGCCAACATCCCCCTCCGGCCCCTTTATGGTCACTTCTCATTATTTGCAAGATTGCTAAGATTTGCGTCTCATAACTAAAATGTCACATCAAGGAAGCCTACTTCATAACACCATCTACGTCACTACTCTACATCCAACTGCATGATATTCAGAGGTTATACGCGAGCAAATCATTAGAGATATGCAGAAAGTGAAATGGAAGAATCCCATCGCAGGTGCATTGAGATAGTCGGCTTCAAAGCCAGGGTTCCTAATTATGGGCCACAGGTAATAGGAGGTTTTCTGCATAATACTCCAAAAGGATGTCCCAGCAGTGAAGGCTATTGAGGACATCCAGAATCCATCCATGTCCTTTTGAGATCAGCTGTAGGTTAGTTGGTCCAAGTAATAAGACCTCTTTGCTGAAGTATATGGACCAAGGGAAAGTATACTCAAATAGGTGGACCTAGATAAGTCGAAGACCCGTAAAGGCATTGACACATTGGGCTTGAATGTACGATTGGCACTAGGTAGCATAGAATGAAACTCATCACTTCGTGACCCAAGAGACTACTGAAACGATAGTAAACAAGACTCAAGTAAGATAATAATCTATATAGAAAACGACATTTTAGGCCACAGTTTGGTATAAGAAATAGTATAGTCATCGCAATGGAGGAATACTATTCCGTATCCATAACCGGGTGCGCGAAGTTTCAGGGTTACATAATACTCGCATTTATAAGATTCTAGACATTTACGTATTAAAACCAGAGTGGTACTCCTGAGACATAGTGGTTAAAGGTAGTCCATGAACACTCTGACGTGGGATATAAATATCAAAGTGCCTCCCCAGCTTCACAGACATCATCAAGTAATGGAGAAGAGATCTTATTAATATAATCTTGCTTACACTTTAATCTTTACCTTTAGCTATTTTATCGTAATAAGCCTTCCTCAACAGATTCTCCTAATAAAAACTTTGTCCTACATCTCTCAATTATACTAGAGTTTGGTGTCTGCCTAACAATATAGCTGGTTACTGCTCCAAGTATTAGAAAGAATTAAGGATAAGAATTACAACCAATCTGCCTTTCTACTACCATCCTCCTCACCCAAGTTTGTTCACCGTATCTCTTGAATACTGTGGCATATTCTTGTACTCAAGCTATTACGATTGTCCCGCTACATATAAATTCAATACTAATCTCTGTTGGTATTGTACATAGACAAAATTAAGCAGAGGTACCAGGGGACACGACAACCAATCCTGCCCGGATAACCTCGCGGAGCAGCCTTACCACAAAGATTATTACCATCCAATCCATACCCTATAATACCCCATCTTTTTTCATGCTGACAAATAATGACTCCTGTTCCTCGCAGTCATCTCAAAAAAGCTATTCCTTCTAAGCATCTCAGTTAATGGACAAGAGAAATATATATATATTGTTTGCCTGAAGATGGCATGTAATTGACAAACATTTCTAACAAACTCAATATCCCTCTTAGTACTATTAGTGACACAGTAGTAAGAGGAGATCAAGAGGGAGAGGAGAAAGAGGTCAGCGGAAGACATCCGAAGACTTCTAAGTCTCAGGATTCCTATGGCTAAGGAAGCCCTCAAATATTGCCATCTCAGCTATAAAGACATTGCTCAAACAATTACACTAGATGTCTCTGAAAAGACTATAATGTGCAGACTGTCAGAAACAAATCTTAAAAAATGCGTAGAGTAAGAAAGGGTACATCTTAATAAAGCTCTTGCTGAGAGGAAATTGAAATTAGCCTTTGCTCATAGGCATTGGACCAAGAATATGTGGAGAAAAAAGGCAATGTGGGGACATGAGGTGACCATTGAGAGAGGAGGGGAGAGAAGGAGAAAGTGGATATTTAAATATCCTTGAGAGAAGTGGAATAAGGACTATGTTGAGGAAACTCCTAGGAGGGGAGAGAGAAAGGTTAGCTAAATGATGACTGGAGTTTTTTATGGCCAAAAGTATGGTTGTTTTCTTCCTGTGTTTCCTGATTCTTCTTCTGCTGGTAGTGAGATTACTGGAACGTCAATTATTGAGACTTATACCCAATATGACTTTGTGGACATATGGGAGGATGTTAAGAGTCTGAAAAAAAGAGGTGGTCTTTTTAAACATTGACAATGCTAAAACTCACTTGCCCTTCATGAGGTGGCTCAGACAGCATAGAATTACACTTGTGGAAATTCCTCCCTATTCACCAGATCTCAATCCAGTTGAGAATATCTGGTCTCTGATTAAGGATAAACTTTCTAAGCACTATCCTGATCTCCATCTCATGAAGGGCCCTGAGGATGTGGTCAAAAAGACAATTGAAGAGGCAATCACTCATTGTTGGGAACTTCTTGATTCAAAGGTTTTTGATACTCTAGCAGGATCTATAGTGAATAGGGTAGATAGGGTAGAAGCAATTATTAAGGTTGATGGATGGTATACTAAGTACTGATTACTGCTATGTATTTATATTATTTTTTATTATTTTTGTTGGTTGATGTTGAGGTGGTTGAATGTATGAGGGTTGTCATTACTGGGCAAATTGTGTGTCCGTTATCGTTGTTCGCCGCTTAATTTTGTCCACGCACAATAGTTCCCAAGTTTCACTGAATTCCCGTTGCTAACCTAGATTTACGAGGATCTCAGACTTCCCGATTTTTGCTGACACCCCCGAGTACAAAACGTACGGGCTATACCGCCGTATGGTAACGGTAACGCATACCGGTACGCACCCTAATCGAAAGGTGGTGAGTGCTAGGAGCGGTTGAGGGAATATGAAGAAACATAGTCATCTCAAACGTCTGCATCCCTTTGCTATCACGTGAAGAAAAAAAAAAAGATGCACCTTTCTAGAACGACCCCCCCAATCATACACCATGCTATCCACCGACCAAGCCACCCCTATCCCTTAAATTTATCGACTTATCGTTCTCCCTATTACCCTTGCATCCCTCCACCAACCAAATCGCTGCATCCAGAACCCCAGGTAGTAGGGAATAAAATAAACCAGAAAAAGAAAGTAGCTCCAATAATAGATTATATATCCTTCCTAAAGGTTAGGAAAAGGCGGTGTTGATCGAAAACATGCAAGTAAGAAAAAGTTGAATCATAAATCATAGTGGTAAGTAGAGTAAGATAAGTAGACAAGCCGCTTGAAAGAGAAAAGGCTAGAAAGAACGGCGAGTGATATAAAAGGCTAATGGTGAAGCGAAATTTTTTGCATTTACACCGGAATAATAAAGGTTGTGAGAAAATGCTAGAGTTACCCCTAAAATGGATGCCAGGACTGGGTATCCAAGACGAAAGATTGGGTATGGTACGAGAAAGGAACCACGAAGACGAGTCCCCCTCGATCCGAAGGGTCGGAAATCATTTCCACCCTTTAAAACACTTGAGACCGAACGGTACAGGGAAGAACTTGTGTCATGTAGAGTACACCCGCACCTGCCCAGCTTCAAAAGTTCTGTGCGATTCCACTACCAGTGTTTCCTTGCTGGGGGAAGTGCGTGTTGGTCGGAGTTTCGATGCGTGTGTTCCTTCTTGCTTGGACATCCCTGATCACTGGCGCTTGTGGATATCCCGCATCATCGGAGTATTGTTGAGGTGGGTGGCCAGAGTAGTAGTATCCATCATCGTATACGGCATCCGCGCCATAATACTGGGCATCGTGGTGTGAGAGGGGCTGGCCTACATCTGATTGTGTCGAGTGCGTAATGGCAGAATAGTTGGAGGATGCATTAGATATCCCTCGATGGATTCCCTCCGAGTTATCCGCCGTCTGTGGCCCATTCATGGCGCCAATTACACTAGAATCTGCAGTACTAGGAGGATTGCCACGACCGTTAATTAAAGGAGCATTAGAGTGTCCATCGGTGGAGGGTGTATTGCCTGCAGGAAACGTCGATGCGCTCGGAGATGTAGCAACACCACCATACCCATCAGGACCTTCGAGTGGTCTATTATATCCTGCTTCAGAAAAACCCACTCCAACTGGCGACAGCGGTTGCTGACTGGTTGCGACGCTAGAGCCCATTCCAGATACCTTTCTACCACCGTTCGTCGACCCCCATCCTCTATAACCAGTTGCTTCATTCTCTGCCATCTCATACTGACCGGCTTCACCATCAACACCCCGAGCCGCGGCGGCTCCTGCGATGACACCACCATGGGGATTTTGGTTTGGATTGTAGCCATATTCCTCCACTTCCTTCCTTCGGGCTTCCGCATCTGCCTTGCGCTTTTGTCGTCGCTTCCAAAGAAACAACAATCCAATTGCGACTAACGCGACACCAATTATCGGAACCACAACCGCCACAACAACCCTTGTGGTTCCATTCAGTCCGCCACCACCCCCACCACCACCTGGGACAGCAGCTGTCGGAGATGTGTCGGAAGCAGAACTCGAACTGGATGTAACTGAACCGAAAGACGAGACTCTGGAGGTCCTTGTGGGTGGTGGTGATGCTGTTGTCGACGGAACTGAGGTAGAGGTTATAACGGTGGTCGTGACTCTCCGTGAGGAGGTAGAGGCCGTAGTGATAACTGTATCTATGTGCGTGGTTGGAGCGAGGGTAGTCTGGGGGGGAATGGGGGGGGGGTTGGGGCTAGGAGTGGTAACTGCGAAAATCAGCTGACCATCAACAATCCAGATAAAGTTCAAGTAGACTAACATACCTGTTGCGTTGTTCATGATTGAGGGATACGAGGCGCAGCCGAACCTCTAGAAGAGGTAGACAACTACAACCAGTAAAGCGAGAGGGAACGAATTATGAGATCATTCAAGACAAAGAATTCCGTGATGGTTGAAAAGCCGAATTAGACGAGAATAAATGTGAGCGAGCGAGGGTTGCCTAAGTCTTGTTGTGGGACGACAATCAAATGGGTCCGGTGTCGAAGAATAAAAGAGCGGATAGGGCTGAAATCGACCCAGAGAAGAGGTGAGGATTTTGTAAGAATCCAAACTCTGTGATGAAATAAGTGAAGGGGGAGTGGCGATGAGAGAAGCGGGAAAACAACAAACCTTGTGGCACGAACAGAAAGGGGGGAGGTCAGGACCGGAGAGTATTTGTGGTCGCGTGGAATGAGGAGGTTGTTATCCTCCTCACCCTAACACCTGCTGCACACGCTGGGACAGAGAGGAACTCAGCCCCCGCTTTCCCACAGTAACCTACGGTACCTAGCAACTATTTCGCTTTCTCCTGTACTTCTCCTGACACCCACGTTCACTCGCTCGCTTCGCTTCGTCACTCGAGAGGGGATAGGGAATAGGAGCAGAGGAGAGTGGGTGGCGAGTGCAAGTGAGTCAGCGGGGAAAGAGCAAACGAACAAGGGGATGGAGAGAAGATTAGCAAAAAAAAAAGAGTGAAGGGAAGGGAAAGTGCTCCTGCGGCTTGAGAGCTTGCCTGTAAAATCGATATTTGTTATTTGTGCGATCTGAGGGAAGAGGAGGAGCATCGCAATGGTTAGTCACGTGGGACCAGCCACACAATATTATATTATCTACGGTATTACGACTTACCGAAAAAAGTCCGATCGGATCATCAAATAATGTGTTTGATTATCTGATATGTTGCCACAATTGTTTGTTAGGGTGGCAAAAGTACTCCTGACAGTATTACAGCTTAATAGCTTTTTACACTACTAAGTTAGGAGTGTGGTTTTATTAGAACCAGAATATGGGCCTTTTTGGTTGTTATCAGGAAAACAAGTTCGAAGAATGGTAATAAAAGAAAATGTTTTTTGATTTTTCTCTCCAGGAAAGTAGTTTCTCTATTATGATAAAAAGGTTTAAAAATTTTAGTCAAGTAATTTCATAAACATTTTATTTGATATATAGACTGGGTATCTATGAGGTGAAATTTGTGAAAATCTATTATTTGTATTATTTTCCTACTATATTCATGTTAGAATTCTAATAGTCTTGCCTGCTTTTTCAGATTTGGAAAATCCCTCAGCAATGGATTTATGATGTACACCACATACAATGTGTACCAATGATATTGCAAAATGTAATGCCTTATATAATCAGGGTATTAGCACTTAGATCTAAATTTCTAGTTTCTGGAGGCTAAGAGTTCAAGTCCAATCCACAGTTATTTTTTTTTTAATAATTTTCAAATTTTGTATTTTTCTATTGTATAATGATGTTCATGGAAAGGATAAATAGAAAATATAGCATACTGTTAGGCATATGGAAATCCGAGACATGTGCACAGACCCACGATAGGGTAACTGCGCACAGACCCTCAATTTACCGGAGTGCCAACACCCCCCTCCGGCCCCCTTATGGGGCCCGCACGTCATTAGCGAGATTTCGAGAGTTGCGTCCCATAACTAAAATGTCACATCAATGAAGCCCACTTCATAACACCATATACGTCGCCGCCGTCCGTCCGACCGCATGCTGTTCGCAGGATATATGAGAGGGGACCTTTGGCGACATCTGGGAAGTGGAACGGAGGAAATCCGTCGGAGGCGCATTGAGATAGTAGGCTTC
>JACCEG010000043.1:0-42279 GCA_014065205.1 Tuber brumale | reverse complement strand
TATTGTGCGTGGACAAAATTAAGCGGAGGTGCCAGGGGGCATGACAACCGATCGCTCCCAGACAACCTCGCACAACAGCCCCACCACAAAGATCATTACCACCCAACCTATATCCCATAATACCCCCTCTTTTTTTATTCTGAGAAATAATGGCTCCTGTTCTTCGCAGTCATCCCAAAAAACCTATTCCTTCTAAGCATCTCAGTCAATGGACAAGGGGGAGGGTGTATGGTTTGCATGAAGGAGGCATGCCCTTGACAGACATTTCCCACAAACTCAACATCCCTCTTAGTACTGTTAGTGACACAGTAGTAAGAGGAGATCAAGAGGGAGAGGAGAAAGAGGGCAGAGGAAGACATCCTAAGACTTCTAAGGCTCAGGATGAAGCTATGGCTGAGGAAGCCCTCAAAAATCGCCATCTCAGCTATAAAGACATTGCCAAGAAAATTGTACCAAATGTCTCTGAAAAGACTATAAAGCGCAGACTGTCAGAAAAAAATCTTAAAAAATGGGTAGCACAAGAAAGGGTACATCTTGATGAAGCTCTTGCTGAGAGGAGATTGAAATGGGCCTTTGCTCATAGGCATTGGACAAAGAATATGTGGAGAAGAAAGGCAATGTGGGGAGATGAGGTGACCATTGAGAGAGGAGGGGGGAGAAGGAGAAAGTGGATATTTAGATATCCTAAAGAGAAGTGGAATAAGAACTGTGTTGAGGAAACTCCTAGGAGGGGAGAGAGAAAGGTTAGCCAAATGATGACTGGATTTTTTTATGGCCAAAAGTATGGTTGTTTTCTTCCTGTTTTTCCTTATCCTTCTTCTGCTTGTGGTTGTGTTACTGGAAAGTCAATTATTGAGACTTATGCTCAATATGACTTTGTAGGCATATGGGAGGATATTAAGAAAGAGTCTGGAAAAGAGGAGGTCTTTTTAATCATTGACAATGGTAAAACTCACTTGCCCTTCATGAGGTGGCTCAGACAGCATGGAATTACACTACTGGAAATTCCTCCCTATTCACCAGATCTCAATCCAATTGAGAATATCTGGTCTCTGATTAAGGATAAGCTTTCTAAGCACTATCCTGATCTCCATCTCATGAAGGGCCCTGAGGATGTGGTCAAAAAGACAATTGAAGAGGCAATCACTCATTGTTGGGAACTTCTTGATTCAAAGGTTTTTGATACTCTAGCATGATCTATGGTGAATAGGGTAGAAGTAATTATTAAGGCTGATGGATGGTATACTAAGTACTGATTACTGCTATGTATTTATATTATTTATTATTATTTTTGTTGGTTGATGTTGAGGTGGTTGAATGTATGAGGGTTGCCATCACTGGGCAAATTGTGTGTCCGTTGTCGTTGTCGTTCTCTGCTTAATTTTGTCCACGCACAATATTCCTCTGTTGAGATGACTGTGCTATTTGTTATTCCAAACAGCAGCCTCTAACTTAGATGTCCGCATAGACTATTATATTACTTTAGTCACATTGACTATCGTTCAAGTAGTCTCTTCGGTCATGCAGTGATCAAGTTCACGCCGGGCCAGCTAGTGCTTATCGCAAGTCCGAGTCCAACATGTCAACGTCTCAATCTGCTAACCGCCTTATCTAGGTTTTCGATTCTGAGCATGCTTCCCCTTGGTCTGCCGCCCTCCATAGAGGGGTCCTATTACTAGGACCAACCAACCTACTGCTGATTTCAGAAGTGTATGGGTGGATTCGTTATACCCATAATTGCCTCTGCTATTGGGGCATCCTCCTGGGGAATTTTGTTGAAAACGTCCCGTCACCTGCGGCCCAGAGTTTAGGAAGCCTAAATCTGAAGACTACTATCACAATATGCCTCTGACGGATCTCTTCTGTTCCACTTCCCCGATGTCTCCATAGCGCCCCTCTCATAAATCCTGTGAACAGCATGCGGTCAGATGGATGGCGGTGACGTAGATGGTGTTATGAGGAGGGCTTCATTGATGTGACGTTTTATTTATAGGACACAACTCTCGAAATCTCGCTAATGAAGTGCGGGCCCCATACGGGGGCCAGAAGGGGGTCTTGGCACTCCGGTAAATCTGAGAGTCTGTGCGCAGTTACCCTGCCATGAGGTCTGTGCACTTTGTCTCAGATTTCCATATGCTTAACATGAGCTCCCTCCTACCAGGCTGCACTGTGAATGCCTTTAATAACTTCTGCATAAAAGATGTTTTCCCACTATATTTTAGGACTCAGTTTGGTCAGGGTAAAAAACCTTCTGCATTTACTTGGCGATGGTAGGAAAACCTTTTCCGCTCTATCTTTCTTCTGCCCTTCCTAGCATGTCCGGATTTGCATTATGAAAATTCTACACAACTTCCTCCCTATTTTCCATACTAGTAGCTGCCTCCACTGTGTTCTCATCTTCTGAAAACTCTTGCTATTTGACGAAGTACTACAGTTCCAACTTCTCTTGGTAGTGACCAAGTACCCGTTTTGTGTAAGAGCGAATCTCGCTTCTTACTATTTTCTCAACCTCCCATTGTAGATCGCCCTGGATGTCTTCCGGTTCTCTATGAGGTTGTTGGCGATTCTTATGAACTGATTCACAATATGATTCCAATAGTGCGACATAGAATACGAGGTGAACGTTCCATCGCTAGGATATGTTGAGCTTGCAGGCTCGTGATCTGCATTTTTCCATGATTTGAAAAGGTCCGTATAGCTTTGGACTTAGCTTCTTTGATTTACGTTGGGTTCGAATGTTCTTTGCGTTTAACATTACTTTGTCCTCGACCTTGAACTCTGGTAGTTGTCGAGCTTGCCGGTCATAATATTTTCACATTCCTTCCCATGTCTTTCCTAGTGACCCTCATGCTTGTTCATGTATCGCCTTAATCCAGTTCGCATAGAGTGTCACTCCTGGATTTTGAGCTTCTCGCTCCTTCATCGACTCTGTTTGTGGATGGAAACTGTAGTTCGCATAGACTGGTGACATCCCGCAAGTGTTGGTTGTGGAGTTGTCATAGGCATGTTCAGCTAGAGGTAATAGCTGATACCAGTCATCCTGATCATAGTGGACAAAACTTTGAAGGTATTCTTCCAGTACTTGGTTGGTACATTCAGTTTGTCCGTCAGTCTGAGGGTGGTATGCGGTCGATAGTTTTCGCTTCATTTCCAGTGCTTTGCAAAGGGATTCCCAAAATTCTCCTGCAAACTTTCAGTTCATCTCCTCGACATTTTCACTTGGTAGACCGGGCAGTCTCCATACTTCGTTTAGGAATGCGTTTGCAACATCCTTAGCCATAGCCGAGGTCTGAAGTCCGATGAAATGTGCCATCTTTGTAAACCGATCAACTACTACCATTGTTTAAGTGCACCCTTGCGACTGCTGTAGTAGAGTGACAAAGTCCACTGCGATAGATGCCCATACTGCGCAGGGTATTTGCAATGGTTGCAGCAGTCCATACTTGGCGTGTCTAGGTGATGTATTATGTTGGCATTTATCACAGGATCATACCTAATCGTTGACCCTGTCCGCAAGGTCTTTCCTATAGAAGTCCCTCATGATTATCTCCAAAGTTTTTTCATGTCCGAAATGTTTTGCTACCTTTGCATCGTGATATCCTTCTGGGATCTTGGTATATCGCGCCGGACTTTCTGGTACAAATAGTCTTTACTTATAGTATTGTAGATCGTCAGTCAAGGTCACCTCCTTGAGGAAATCCTTTCCTTCGTCTGGTAACCTAATGAGTTCCTCCCTTCATTGCCTCCAAGCTGCTTCTGTCTCGCTTGCTGCCTGGATCTCCATTAAGAATTCAGGATTGAACTGCTTCATACCCTTTTGCAGGATTATCACATTTGATATTAGAACTTTCTCTGGTAGTTCTGAAATGTCGTACCAGTGTTCGTTGTCGTTAGCTGATGCCTGCAGGTAACTGATGCTTGGTTCCTGTTCTTTAACGATCAAGGACCTTGTCGCTATATCAGTGCCTATGAATCCTGCGTTTCCTCATTCTGTGTCTTCCAGGTTGTCTACTTCCATCACATCTGAGGTGTTAACTTTTTCTACTACTAGCTGAGTTAAGCGATTGCAGATTTTTATCTGGCGGTCCTCATTTTTATGGTTGAATAGTACGACCTTGTACTCACTGGTGTAATCAGCATCCATTACTCCGGTGCCAGTGGAAAGTCCGCTTCGCACCACCAATCCACTTCTTGGCGCAACTCTTCCCTAAGTTCCGCTGGGTAGCCCCACAGCTATACCCGTCCTTATTAATGCTTGTCCATATTTCGCGACAATGTCATCTTCAATAGCATACAGGTCATGTCCTGCTACTATTCTTGAGCCTTTAGTTGGCAAATATTCCTTTTTGCTCAATCTCTTTACTATAATAACTGGTTCTTTTCCGCCTCTGCGAGGTCCCAAATTTAAATCCTGATCTCCATCCCAGTTTTCTCCTTCATCCCCTACTCTCGCTACCAATGATACTAAGAAACTTTCTTCCTTTAAAATCTTTTATTCACGATGCATAGCTCCCTCCTCTGGATGGCACTCCCGCTGCCTGCTTAATGCGTCATGCTTTCTGCCCTTTATGCCAGGTCGGTATACAATCCGAAAATTGTATTCGATGAGCTTCTGAGCCCAGCGAATTTGACGGCCACTCAAGGCTTTTGAGGTGTGGAAGTATTGTAGGTTCTGAATGTCGGTAAAGACTGTAACCAGGTTTTCTGTTCCGATCAAGTAGTGTCTCTATTCGTTAAATCCTTCCCGGATCATGAGAAGTTCCTTATCATGACTCTCACACTTGCGCTCTGCTGAGTTTAGTTTTCTGGAATGGAAAGCTACTGGATATAACCTTTTTTCAAAGTATTGAAAAAGCGAGCAACTGAGTGCGAAATCGCTAGCGTCGGTTTCTACAACCATTTCACTTTCTGTAAAGAAGTCGTAGAGGATGGGGGCTGTGCTGAATCAGTGTTTTAATTCTTCAAATGCTGTATCATGTTCCTGTCCCCATTTGAAATTCTCGGGATTTCCCTGTAGTGGCGCGATTATGGGTTTAAAAATACCGGAGAAGTTCTTTATAAAACCTCGATAGCAGTTAGCGAATCCAATAAAGACTTGTACTTACCTGACCGACTTAGGTCCTTTCCAAACCATTATGGATTCCACCTCGTGGGTGCTCATAGACACCCCATCGACCACTACCATATTGCCGCAGAATTCGACCTCTGTGGCGTGAAAGGTCCACTTTTGTAGCAATACCACTAATTGAAAGTCCGATAGACTTTGTAAAACTTTCTTCACTGCTTCGATGTGTTCTTCTTCATCCTTTGAATAGATGAGAATATCGTCTAGTTAACACACAACTCCAACATCCAAGTATTCTTCAAGTACTTAGTTCATCATATCTTGGAAGCTTGCGGGAGGGTTGACCAATCCGAATGGCATAACCTAATATTCGTAATGCCCATATCTCATCTGGAAAGCCGTTTTCCATTCATCGCCTTTCTTAATCCTAATCACGTGGTAGCTGTCTTTAACATGTAACTTGGTGAGGATCTTTGCATGAGCTACTCTATCCCTCAGTTCGGACATTAGTGGAAGGGGATATTTGTTGAGGATAGTAATCTTATTAAGATTTCGGTAATCCACAACTAGGTGTAGTCTTCCATCGGGTTTGGGTACGAATAATATAGGTGCTCCTGTAGGAAATTGACTTCGAGTAATCTGTCCTTGCTTAATCATTGTTTCTAAGTATTCCCCTGAAGCCTTAAGTTGTTTTTTGGATTGTGGATATATCGGCTCCCATGGGGGAGTTGATCCTGGAATCAACTTGATTTCGTGATCGAATGTCTTTCTTGGAACTGATTATTCTGCTGTTTAGGCTTCAAAGAAATTTTAGTCATATGCGTATTCTCTCGGTAATGATTCGAGTGCCAGCACATGTTCGATGGCCACGATTCTTCCAATGCGGCATGCATTAGGATCCCAATCGACTGATTCGTCATTTTCGAACATATCCGCTATTCCTTCATCTTCTTCCACACAGTTTTCTCCACACTTGGCGCAGAAGTTCTAATTTTCTGCATTTCCTATGTGAGACACTGGGTGTTCATGATGCCACCAACCAAAAGGAATTATCATTCCATAGTGACCTGCTTTAGCCACTTTACACAACACTTCCGAGATGTGTCGATTTTTCCCTATTTCCAATTTCACAGGAAGAGTGTAACACTTTCCTCCGGAGGTGGCTGATGATCCATCAAAGCCTAAGATATCAACTGCATTGTTGCGTTCAATAATAGTAACGCGAAGGTCTTCAACTAGGTTCTTATTAATAAAGAACACGTTGGATCCTGAGTCTAATAGAACTTTAACTTTATATCGCTTATCGTGTATGTGGAGGTAAGGGATCCCCACCCAACACTTGTATCGTTTTGGTTTTTGGAGCGCCTAGTGCTACGCGCTTTGCGTGGATAAGACTTCCTTGGTTCTTGCATTTAGGCATTGTTTGTGTTGGCTTTAAGTAACAAGATGTTTGTTACTATGCCCACATAGTTTCGACCATTAAGGTCTCCCCAGACAAACTAGTAATTCTTTTAGCTCTCAAAATCTGAGTCTACATACTAAGCAGTATTTCACCGATACACAATTACGCACTACCAACTTTCAGGCTAGATCCCTTCTTCCGACATGCCGAACCTAGGCCTATAGCAGATTTTCTGGTCGTAGTTAGCCATTTTACTCCCCTAGTGTGGGGCTCCCGTTTTCACTGATCCTTTCCCTTAGGGTTCCGGTTATCCATCCAGCTGACTCAGCAGAGCCTTGCACACCAAAGCAGTACATTCCTAACCCACACTCAGCCCAGAAGGCAAGATATTACATACGTATAATACGACTCAGACTCGTGTGTTAGGTGGAACGGCCCACGTCGGTTGTCCTCCTGTCGTGGTTTTGTTATCAGGTAGATCTTGCATTGCTATGTTCCAACGTCTTCGGTATAGTAACTTGCTTGCACATGGGGAGCAGGTGGCCACCAGGTGACTCGTGGAATTTCGTACTGTTGGCTCCCGGGCAATGTGAGCATGGAAACTATCTTGTCTTTCCATCAAGACTCTCCATATATTGATTCTTGTGTTGGAGCTCGTAAGTCCGTCATGGGGTACCTTCACTTACAGCCTACTTGCATTAATCCTGAAAGGAGACACTTGCTGCTTGCCACGTTGATCATTTTTGGATTTCAATTCCTGTAGTTCCGCACGGACTACTCGATCCCCATTGTGGTCGGTACCCAATAGACGCCAGCTAAAGGGGGTTACCATTTCGATTCCAGCTCCGTCAGGACACTGAATACCCAAACACTGTTGCCGTTCGAGCCACCGAACTGGCCTTGGTCAGTTCCTCGTCATTCCTCAGTTCCCAGTTCTTATTAACTTGGGCTGGGATCTGGGCAGTGGTGACTGTGCGAGCTAATTTAGGCTCTATGATAGCCGATCTTGCTCTCCGAATTCCCATTTTTATAGGTCTTGAGCTGACCGTTGCCGCCGATATATGGGAGTCTCCTCAACACCTCTGACAGGTGTAGTTCTTCTTTCCACAACGTGTACAATCTTTGTCTCGCTTTCGCGTGTTTATCACACTCTGCGGGATACCGCTATGGGCCGCGCCGACATTCATGTGGGTGGTCTGAGTCGCACCTCTCAACCTTTTCCTTGGCTTCTCCGGCTCGGTGTCCCTTTTCCTCTTTCGTGGCAGGGCTCAACCTCCCTTGACATTAGGTTTATTCTCGTTTTGTCGCTTCAGTTTAGAGTCCCTGCAGTCTTCTCTTTTGACCTCTTAGACTACCTCAGGCTTGCAGGGTTTGTCTCACCCAATTCTTTCTCTCGCCAGGAGCCCTTCTTCGGACAGACGGCACAACCCTAGCACCTCTTCCCATTCTCGATCCGTTGTATACTGCAGGGCCAACAACCAGCAGATAAGTTGTTTTCGCAAGTTTACCTTTTACTTGCACCCTCTATGACTATCTGGTCATGCGTGCACGAATGTTATGGTTATGCATGACCGTCAGATAACGTTCAATACTGATGTCGTACTTGACTACCTTCATTGCTCACAGCGCTAGTCGATGGGCTTCCACAGCGGCAAATCGTTTGATCATATTGTGTTCAAAATGAGTCCCTGTAGCCAGTTCTGGGTGCGCGGATTTTCTTTGAAGTCAGGCCATAGCTTTCCGATACCAAAGAGTGTAAGGGAGTACTATGTCTCCTCTCCAATGACTGAGTGCATATATAACTCGTCCCCGACCATAGTTACAGATCCGTGGGTTATGTTTGAAATAGTTCGCGCATTGTAGGATCCACATATATATATCTTGTGCGGGTTTATCCTCCAAGAGTGGAGGTGGTTTGGATGGTTGCTTCATATTTAGCGCCATCGCATTGGCCAGCGTCGCTGTTATTCCGGACTGTTCTGGCATCTATCCTCGCCTACTCCGGCTAGGACTTCCTCACCTTCTTCCTCTCTCATCGTCGTCATCATCATCATTATGGGGATCTCACGGGTCACCTCACCGGGCACCTGAGGGGGATGCATTAGCGGCTTCCTTGCCTTTCCCCTTTTGGGTTTGTGTAGAGGGAGCATAATATTCCATGCCATCAGTCTCTTGAATGGCAGGTAAAAGTGCGGGCTGCGCCGCTTTCGGGCTAGGTGTAGCGGCCATTATTTTGTTACCACTTCCGCTAAGGCCTTGAGGGTATTGTTTGGCTCCTCATTTTGCTGCTGTTGCTGATCTAGGGTCCTGCGGATCTCTGCCTGGCGAGGAGTAGCATTTAGGCACCCTTGGGCTAATGTACTGTTGACCTCTCTTTCGCGCGTGGTGCATTGGGCACGAAATTCTATGAATTCCGTCCTTAGACTAGGGACCATCTGTTCCAGAGTCTGATCTCAGGCTAATGCTGCTTGGCATTCTTGCCCTAGCGTTCTCTGTAACCTTGTGGTTACTTCACCATATTCCTGTTGACGCTTATCTGGAGAGCCTATTTTCGTTGCCACTTCCCGTATGTTACGGTCCATAACCGGTGTTAGGTCTCAGCAACGGGTAGATGATACTTTTCTTTCTCTCGCAGGACGATAGTGCTTTGACCAGTGTCTGCGACTAAGTGTGACAGACTCTCGTATCTCGGGTCCTTATCGCCTATCGTACTCAGTCTTCAACTCGACTCTTATAATGGAGTCCCCCGCACGTATGTAGGTATCCGTAAAGAGCGTAAAGGTTTTTTATTTGTAAAGGCATAAAGCAATAAGTAAGGAAATAACTTAGAAGGAAGTGTCCAGAGCCTATCTACGCGGTCACTTTTTTTTTCTTTCTTTTTGTTATCATCATGTATTTGTTGTTATTTAGGGTACAAGAACTTGCATGCAGCGCTAGCAATGGCATAAACAATCCCCATTCCTCCTTCTGCTAGGCCCAACTGTATCCCCAGGACACTCTGGTATGGGCCTAACTGGACATCTCGTCCCAAAGAGAAACTCATCCCTACCTCGCAAGCGAACTCAGAGAACAGGGACAGGCTAACTAAGGACAAGCAGGAAAACATAGGAAGGTAACCACCCGGAATATCACAAAAAGGAACAAAAGGAACACCACAGCGTAGATCCTGCAACAACCATGCCTGGCATAGGCACTGGCAGCAGAAACTGTGGAAGTTATCTGGGAACGCGATGCAAGCGAGAAAATGGGGTGCCTGTGGGGGACGGCGAAAGAGGGTGGAGCAGTAGGGTGCAAGCCGAGTATGGGTATAGCAGTAGGGTGCAAGCCTATCCAACTGCCGGAATAGAGCTGAAACCGAATGCAACAGTGTCAACTCTCGGTAATCATGTTCGTGTCTGACTAGGAGGTCCCCAGTGGCAGAAGGCAAGCGTTTTACTGCGTCACGCTTGTAGTACCTGGTTCTCCGAGAGATAGCGTCACTTAGTGAATGGGATACCACCACTTAAGCCAACCGAGGGAAAAGGCGAGATCAACCCGTGGGCCAGCTTAAGGGTTCTCGCGTAACCCAAACCGTGTTCCCAGCCGTCTGAACCATGGGAAGCAAACTGTCGCCTACCATAGGGAGGGGCCTCACTGGCGAAGAAGGGGGCAAGAACGGGCAGCGTGAAAGGCGTACCAGCACCCAGTGGAAGGCAAGCCTTGACATCTTCAAAGAGTAGAAGAGGGCTGTCAGGGGAGGAGAGGAATAGCCATCACTCCTAGGCCGAAGCCATCGTAGGAGGAGAGGGGAGGTGGATGGTTTGTGAACTCCAAGTGTGGAGGGTTGATTTCAAGGATGAGGAAAATAGAGGAGACGGAGGATGCCTATCTACTCAGTCTCTTGCTTTTTTTCATTTTATCTAGCACTTTTTTATTTTTATCTTCATATATTCTTTGTTTAGGGTACAAGAACTTGCCTGCAGCGCTAGCTATAGTATAAAGAAAAACCTTAAGCGGAAAGACTCGCAACGATAAAAGAAATAACTGCACCCAAGCTATAAAATCTTCCTAGTGGTGTCCGATAGCCGTCACGAAATCCGATCGAACTAAGGCAACAAAATTCAAAACTCATAACGAAAAATAAATCCAACCGGCTACGAAAGGAAAAACAAAAGCATTCGTCGGTCGGAGTGAAGCGGGGATGGGTGCCCACGTTCAGGGTGCGAAACCGTAAATCAGGAGACCCTCATCAAAAGAAGCGAGTGCGAGTGTGGGGTTCCAGTATGCAGGCAGCATGCCAGGAGGGAAGCCTGTGGTGGTTATGTTCAGGTATCTCGCCAGGGAGTGAAGAGAGTCCTTGTTGTTCCATGGCAGGCTGTCTCTGCCGACGTCCGTGAGCCCCCGGAGGTGGTGCTGACGAGGCTCCTTGCGAGACTCGCAGTACAGGATAGCATGAGCGAAGTGCTCCTCTTCCTCCTTACAATAAGGACAGAGGGGGGAGGGGCTGTCAGTGAACCAGCCGGGGTGGGCAGGGAGGTAGCTCTTGCCCGAGCGCATCGGAGGGATCCTGCCCACTATGAATCTCCCCAAGCCCATGAAAGGATGGGGTCTGAGGTATGCGGCGTAAGAGTAGTAGGGCGGGGGGGGAAACTGTGTAGACCAGTCCCGAAGGAGAGCACTTTGCAGTCGCAGCTGGACTGATTGGTAGGACGGGGTCCACACCGCTAAGGGAAGCTGGTCGGGCGGAAGGAGCTCAGGGGAGGCCACCGGAACTGGGCCTAAGGGGTTATTGAATAGGATGGTCCCGTGCGCAATTGCGTACAAGGAAGATGGTTCCATATGGGGGGACAGGGGGGAGTGGTTTTCCAGAGAAGTGGGGCATAGACGGACGTCAGACCCTAAGTGTATCGGCGGTGGTCCTCCAGAGCCNGAGAAGTGGGGCATAGACGGACGTCAGACCCTAAGTGTATCGGCGGTGGTCCTCCAGAGCCTGAAAGGGGGAGGAGGTGGGAACGGACAGGTGTAGCCTAGCCATCGCCGGGTTGGCCTCAGTGGGGAGGCAAACCAGCCTGATGGACGCCAGTCTTTGTCGGTGGAGAACCAGAAGTGGGAGGGGGGGAGGGCCGATTCACACGCTGGGATGCTAACTGGAGTAGATGAAAAGCAGTTCGTAACCCATCTCTGGACAGACCTCCAAAAGATGGACATCCTGTCCAGGAGGGTGAGGCTTGGTGAGAAAAGGTCCGCCCCATAGACGAGGATGGGGGACATGAGGAAGGACGCCAGTTGGTGGCAGAGAGAGGAGGAGAGACCCTTGCCGGGCCCGAAAAGCCGTTTGAGCGTTGTGACGGCCCCCTGGGCCAAGTCGAGCCTTCACGTGAAGTGGGAGGTAGTGCCTTTGTTGCAGGAGGTAGATGAGGGCTTGAACCAGTATCCAAGCCAACATATCAATTTGGAGGGATGGAAGAGGTGCCCGTCTATCAAGACAGGGATCGTAGGAGGATGGACCTTTTGCGCTGGGGTTACCCAGTGCATGAGCTCTGTCTTCGGGATCGAGAAGGCCACCCCCAGCCTTCCAGCTTTCGCCGGGAGTGCCTTGGTGATGCCTTGCAGCCTCTGGACGTTCCGGCGATATCAACCAGAAGCGACCATGACAGCGTAGGCGTCCACATATGAGAGGATGAGGCCCCAAGGGACAGAGAAGTGCAGGGAGGATACATAGATCACAAACAGGTGGGGGGAGATCGGAGACCCTTGTGGGGTTCCCACAGAGATTCGGGAAAAAACCGGAGGGCCCCCTGGAAAACCAGGCGGCAGGAGTAGCTGTGAAGGAAGGACCTGATCCACGAGACCATGTACTGGTTGACCGCCATACTGGTGAGCGCGTCGCAGAGTATGGTAGCTGAGACATTGTCAAAGCCTCCTTTGATGTCGAGGAAGAGGGTTGAGACATTAAGCTTGGGGCGCATAAAAAGCTGAAGCTCATGATAGAGGGTTGCCGCTGCATCAAAGGTACTCAAACCGGGAAAAGAGCCAGTTTGGTGGGGGGACAGGAGGCCGAGGAATCGGGCGAGAGCAGAGAGGCGGGTGGCCATAACCCTTTCTAGGATGTTGGAAATGGTCGCGAGGAGGGTGATGATGCGGAATGACGCTACCGTGTCGTAGGAGGGGTTCGCTGGCTTGTCGAGGACTATCCCGCTTGCTTTCTTCAGGGAGGGGTGATGGTGTCCATACCGGACAAGAGGGCGGAGGATGGAGGGAAGGATGCTTGTGTTCAATGCCAGGACCCTCTTCCAGATAGAGTATGGGATCTGGTCGTGGCCGGGTGCAGAGGACCAGGAGGAATTCCGGAGGGCAACTGCAATTTCTTCCGCCGACGGTGGAAGGACATCCTTAAACTTACGCATAATCGCCTGTGGGTTCCAGGACTGTTTCTCCGGGAAGAACTGGTAGAGAATGGCTGTGTTGATGTCCATGGGGCTTTTAGCACAGGGTATCTGCGGGAATCTGTCTGGAGGCCTTATGCAGGCATAACGATTCGCAGTCCCGAGTGTTTGGGGGGTGCCTGTTTTCAGGAAATTGTTCCACTAAGCGGTTTTGGCTTTCTTCATGGCCTTGAAGTATAAGAGGTGGGCTTCCTTGCACCTCTGCTTGGACGATGGGAGCGGATCCCATCGTAATGATCGAACCATTGAGTGAAAGTTAGCCCTTTGTCGTGTGAGATCGGGGGTCCACCAGGTCTTGGATCTGGGGGAGGGTCTTTTGTCCGGGGTTTGTAGTCTGAGGACAGTCCAAAGTCTGCCAAGGGCAGTCTCGAACCAGGTTGAGAAGGTGTGGGGCATGGGGAGGGGGGGAGGGGGGTCGCATCTCATGGCTTTAATCGCATCTACAAGGCAGAGCTAGTCAGTCTTGGTCCCCGCAGGGGCAGGGGGGGGAGCGCGAGCCAATGTCTGTGAAAGTGATATGAGGATCGGGACATGGTCAGACCCCGTTAAGGGCAGTGGAGTGTCCCATGACTGAAAGTTGGGGAACAGAGAGGAGTTGGCAAATGCAAGGTCTATGACTGAGGGGCGTAGTCCAGGGTCAAAGGGGAAGTAAGTAAGAATACCAGGGATGTTCAAGAGGCAGAAACCTTCTTCTACAGCTTTCTCAAAGTAAGGGGCTGAGGTGCCCAGGTCCGAAATCGAGAAAAGACGGCAGCGGTCCGCTGAGGGGTGGTGGATATTGAAGTCTCCGACTACCAGCGTCGGTGGAGAGGTATGGGGGAAAGCAGCCTCTCCAAAGATGGTTCAGCGCAACGAGGAACCATCCCACGTGCTATAGAGGTTCACAATGCGGAACTTGGTAACGAACGAATCCAGGAAGTCAACAGAAGAGTGAAAATCAATGGCCATCAAGTTTCTAGCCTCTGTAATGACTGGGAGGACCGAAAACTGTTGAGTGGTGGAGAGGTAGAGGTAGTAGGCCACTTTGGGCTTGCCGCCAGTGGGGCAACGGGGCAAAAAGGGTTTGAACCCGGGGAACAATGGAGGTCTGTTCCTGTGTAGGGGGAGGTCTTGGAGGGCAACAAGGGTAGGGGGGTAATCCAACAAAGAAAAAGAATTAAAAAGGGAAAGAAACACATCCCAGCTTCCTAAGCAGTAGTGTTGCAGAACGGATATTGGGTTACGGGAGACCGGCGCCAGCACGGAACTCATCGGAGAGGTGTGACCAACCATTACATGCCCTCCGGCGTCTCAGGTTGGGGGAGAAGAGTGGGAGATTCCTGTCATACGTGGTTTGGCAGTGCACCTCCTTGGGGTTTTGGGGGGGGAATGGGAGGACGTGTAGGGGGGGCATTACCACGCCTAGGTCGGGGTGTATCGAGAGAAAAGGGGGGTAGGACAGATCGTGAGCCAGTTGAAGGACCCTAGCCGAAGTAGTTCGTCGTGTCCATAGCATCCTCGTTCGTCGGTGGAGGGCACTCCCCACGGGCAGGAGGGGGGGCAAGTCTAGATGGTCGTTCCCTAGCGCAGGCATGGTGCTGGCCTTTGCAGACGGCACACAGTCAGGGGGAGGTGGGGCCGCAGTCAACAACTGCTCTGAGATTACCGCCCTCAAGGCAGGTGGGGTTCTGGCACCTATGTGCCTGTTTTCTGTGGGATAGTGCGCCGATTGGGCAGACTGGGGGGTCAATCTTGCATCTAGCCGAGTGGTGACCGTACTCCCAGCAGTTACGGCATTCAGTGAGGCGGTTGGCCGAGTATGATCTCTCGATCTTGCATCGAGAGGAGACAAGGTAAGCGTTGCCCAACATTGTGCCCTCATTATCAGGAGCGACAGTCACAACCATGGAGGTGCCTTCTTGAAGACTCTAGAGTCACGGTCAAGGTTCAGGTAGCGGACGGAGAGGACTTGGACCTTCTTAACGTTCAGGATGGTGTTGGTGAGAGATTGCGGGAGGTCTGTGTCATCCTCCTGGAGGGACGCGATGGGGAGGAAGTGAATTGCAAGTTGGACTTCGTTGGGGGCGGGATCAAATGGGAGCCAGGGGGCATCACCTATCAGGAAAGACTGGTTCAACTTGGCCGTTAGGGCTTCGTAGTATGGTGCATATGCAGTTGAGGGGACAAATAGGGAGAGAGCGAGAAGGGTTACTGCTCCAGTCATTGACACGGGCAGAGAAGGATAGGGGAAGGGTGCAGCCAGCTTCGCGGAGGACAGAGGCAGCAATGTCTGGAATGGAGGCAGCGAGGCGTTCAGACTGGGAGTGAGGGAAGGGGGAGGACCTGGGAGCGAAAAATCTTTTCTTAGTGGCAGGGAGGCTCCAGGGACCTTTTGAGGATGCTGAGGGTGCCGAGCCAGATGCCACCGGGGCAGCCGAGGGGGTATTCTTTGCTATGTTTGCCTTTCACTTCTTCTTCTGACCACCGGAGGTGGCCTGAGTGTAGGAGGAGGGGCCGGACTGAGCCGACGTTCCTGGGACAGGGTGGAACTCCAAGAGGGGGGCGTATTATCCTTCCCCATATGTCAGGACCTCCCTGCAGTGTGGGAATTTTGCCACATATGCGGCCGGGTCAGCATACCATTTCTGGTCTTTCGCGCTGTAGCAGGGTATGTCCCTGTCGCCTCCAGCTTCGTAGGTGGGGTTCAACACATTGGCGTGGGTAAGGGTGAGGGGGGATTCAGCGATCTCCTTACCCTTTCGGGAAGGAGCTGCCTGAGCTGTGTGGGTGACAGGTGCGGCAGGAGTTGGGCGTTGGGGTAGGGGTTGTTGGTGGCGTGCTGGTTGGGGAAGGGGGATGGTCAACTGGGACGCAAGGTCTCTAACCGACACTTGGAGGGTGGAGAGTGACGCTGCCATTACGTCATTTTGGCTGGGGGGAGAAGGAGGGCGCTGGGGTTTCTCTCTATGGGAGGAGAGTTCTTCCACTTGTCCTGAAAGGTGGGTGATTTCGAGGGCCAGTTCATCAATCTGGGCGGAGATAGACCTGGAAGCCAAAAGCGAGGTACAGAGTAGGTGGGTGATGATGGCCTCTCCAGGGGATAGGTCATCGAGGTACACGGAACTGCTGGGTGGCAAGAGTTGGTTCGAGATTCCCGCGTCCGTTGAGGACCTCTCAAGGAGCTCGAGAAGAAGGGGGACGTGGGGGCGGACACCCGACACAGAGGAGTGTTCAGAAGGAGGAAGGGGAACTGAAGCCATACCTGTCGGGACAGGGAGGCCACAGCCCGTTGGTATTCTAATGGTAGCAAGGAGGTATAGGCACACCGGACGCTGATGGTGTTGAGGATGAGGTAGAAATGTAGGAGGAGGAAAATAGCGGAGGCGGAGAGTGGCCTATCTACTCGGTCCTAGCGCCCTGCTTATGTAGTTGCCTGCACGCCCTTGTGACTTACACTTCAAGTCACACGGCACATATGACTCACAACTGTGAGTCATACAAAATATCCTAAATTAGTCATATGACCTAGGTGGTCACATGTGCAAAACTCATGACCTCTAAATGAGGTCAAGTACGAAACATAACATATCATTGTAACCATATCATGTGACCGAAGTGGTCATATGTGCAAAGCCCATGACCTCTAATGAGGTCATTTGCGCAACATAACATACCTATGACTCATAACTATGAGTCTTGTGAAAACCTCTTCCTCGCTAAGCCACATTCGTGACATTAGCTCCTCCATCACTAAGCTTGAGTGCCGTCAAGCTCAGAATCTCACATCGTAGAGCCGCTCTGTAAACCTCCTGACGCATTGGGAACTATCTGTGGCGTCCCTGCAGAATCCTCGCACACCGTTGATAATGGCTCTTTGCTTGATCCATTCCTGCTGCCGCGCTTTATCCGCCTGCGCTATCATATTGTTGCAGGTGGTCCTAACTATTTCCACCACACTTGTTGCTCAGTCGATCGCTGGCCGGTATCTCCCTTCCTGGTTATCGAGCCGCACGATCGTTTCCTGTTGCGTTTGCGGTTTCGTTTTCTCCCCTAGCTGGTCATTCTCTCGCCGCAATGGTTCGATCATTCGGCGTAGTTCCTCCTTGGACACCCATGTTTTTGTTACTCCCTCCTCCCTAAGTTACGTCCTCGGAGCCTTTTGAGTTGCCTGCTTGGCTTCCCATTGTTGTCTGCGGTGATGGGGGCAGTACCTGCGCATGCAGTTCTGCCAGGAGATCATGTAGTGTTAGGGGTCTGTTGGTGGAGGTTGTGGTTGTGTTGCCCACTTGGCTTGGATCGGTGTGGTGGGTGGCGACCACTTTGTCGCCGACTTCTTGCTTGGGAAGAAGTTGCTTTGTTGTTTTTCATCTAGGGGCACAGGGTACCTGTCGTCCGTCCATGCCGTCCAATGATAGATGGCATAGTTTCTTTCATTGACATTGACCACCTGGGCCCACTCGGCCTCGTTGGTCTTCTGCTCTTCTTGTTTCTTGATTCATGTTTCTTCTTCTGCCCCAGCCTACATGGCTGTGTCGGGAGGAGGGCAGCTTGTGCTACCCACAAGCTCGAAGTCGTCCTGAATGTCCACGACGCTCCCCTGACAGCTTCTGTGGGTGGCATTGGTGGAAAAGGATGTGGGAATCTTGAATGTTTGTAAAATTGGTAGCTCCGTACCACTCTTGATCATGTTCTGGGGAATAACTGGTCCACTTGGCACAGTATTGAAGGCTACCTTAGTGTAAGCGAGAGTTAATTATTTCTTCAAGTTCGTATTCGGGTTCTCTATTTAGCTCGATAGGCAGAGGAGGTGTAATGGTTTATGAAGGAAGCTTGTTGACTTGATAGAGTTCTAAAGGCATGATATGGAATGTGTTGTTTATCTTCATGCGCGGGGGAAGGTGGAGTTTATTCGCTCGTTTTCCTATCCTTTCCAACATCTCGAATGGTCACAGTTTCTTGTAATTCAATTTCTGAGATAGTCTTATTGTTCGTATATTTCTTGGTAGTAACCACACCTTATCTCCTCATTGTAGGTATCAATCGAGTTTCCTGTGTTGATCGTAATTCTCTTTTTGTAGTAATTACGCTGTCGTCATTTCTGCTCGTAGGGTGTTGTGTAATTGACTCATATCTTCTTTGTTTGTCATCAGTCCTTTGGTCGTATGACCTATGGCCTGATATTCTGGGTCCAGACCGTAGTTTGCGTAGAAGGGTATCGTCTTAATCGTTTCCTGTTTCCCGTTGTTGTATGCAAACTCCGCTATTAGCAATAGCTCAACCTAGTTATCTTGCTGGTAGTTGACCCAGGCTCGTAAATATTGTTCCAACATGCCATTGGTTCATTAGGTTTGTCCATCCATTTGCGGGTGAAAGGATGTGGATAGCTTCCTTTTGATTCCAAGATCTTCTGTTATCTTTTTCCATATTTCCGACATGAATGTGGATCCTAGGTTGGTGATGATATCTTTCGGTAGTCCATGTAGTTGAAAGATTTCCTTGATAAATGTTATTGCGAACTGCCGTGTTATCCCATCTATTCGGGCTGGTATAAAATGACTCATTTTGGTCAGACGATCCACCGCGACCAAACCTCAGTCATATCCGGTGGCCTTTGTTTAGTCTATTATGAAATCCATTGTTATGGATTCCCATGGTTTTCCTGGTGTTTTGTTGGGTTTTAACTGCCCATATGGTGCGTGGCGTACTACCTTCGTCCTTTGGCATATATCGCAACTCTGGACCTTTTTTGTTTGACTAACTCTTTCAGTTTTGGCCAGTAATATCTTTGCTTGATCAGCTCCATTGTTTTAGCCATTCCTCCATGTTCTGCCGGTTTGTCGTCGCGGTGTTTCTTGATGAGGTTCATTCTTATCTTTTCATCCTCTGTTATCCATATCTTTTCGTCGTTCCACAGATAGTAGTTTCTCCATTCGCATAGTCCTAAGGCCACCCCTTTTCTTTCCTTGTCTCCCATCTCCAGGCTTTCCCTTATTTCTTGAAAGTCTTTTTCTTCCACGATCCCTTTCTGTAGTTCTGCGTCATCTTCGTCCTGGATCGCTGTCGATTCTATAGTTTCAAAATATTCTTCTGGAAGCAGAACTCAATTTTTCTGCATGATTCTTTCAAATTCTTTGTCTTGTGGTTTGTCACTTGCAATCCTTGTTAAGGTGTCTGGTTTTCCTCCTTCTTTCCCTGGTCGATATTCAATTTTGAAGTGGTATCTGCCTAGGCTTTCCATCCATCGGATTTGCCTGTCGTTGAGCTCTTTTGTCTTTATAGAGGGAACCAGGTTCTGGTGATCGGTTAGAACTCTGACCTGTTGGTCATTGGTCTGTATGTGTTGTCTCCATTCCTTAAATTCTTGAACTATTGCTAATAGTTCTTTGTTGATGATGTCATAGTTGCATTCTGCCGGTGTCATTTTCTTTGATCGATAGTACACTGGGTGCCATTTTCCATCTTCGCATTTCTGAGATAGGATCCCGGAGCAGACATATTTCGTTGCATCAGTTTCCATGGTTGTCTCCCTGCGAGGGTCGAAGTGTACCAGTATTGGTGCCGTCGAGAGTTTTGTCTGAATGTCGTCGCATGCTTTTTGCTCCCTTTCTCCCCATTCCCATTTGACATCTTTCTTGGTTAGGTTATATAGGGGTTTTGCCATCCGGCTAAATCCTTCAATAAACCTTCGATAAAAGTTGCAGAATCCCATGAAGCGTAGGATATCTGTTTCGTTGTTTGGTTTTGCCCAGTCCCATATAGCTGCTGTTTTGACTGGGTCCACCTGAACCCCATTTCCATTGATGATGAATCCCAGGTATTCTGTTTCCGTCATGTTGAATTCACGTTGGAATGGTTTGATCTTCATTCTCGACTTCTGGATTTCGTTCATGATACTGCTAACGTCCTTCCTCGGTTCTTCCATTGTGTCAGAATATATGAGTACATCATCCTGGTAGTCGATGTAATATATATCCAGGAATTTCTTAAGTACCTGGTTGATCCATCGTTGGAATGATGATGGTGCATTGGTTGGGTCAAATGGCCTGACCAAGTATTCGTACATTCAGTATCTTGTCGCGAAGGTTGTTTTTCATACGGCCCCTTCTTTTATCCGTATACTGTTATGGGCATCCTTGATGTCCAGTTTCATGAAGTATTTTGCCATCCTTAGTCGATCTAATGCCTTACCAATTAATGGTAACAGGTATTGGTCCTTCTTCGTTACCGAGTTCAAGGTTCGGTAATCCACACATAATCTCATTTTTGCGCCCTTCTTTTTGACGAATAGGATGGGTGACCCTGCAGATGCGAATGAGTGTCTTATCCAACCTCTTTTCATATTCTGTTGAATATATCCCTGTAATTCCTCTAACTCCTTTTCCGCCAAGAGGTAAAGGGGTTGATAGAGAATCTTTTTCTTTGCTTTCATTTTGGCGTCTTTTTCGATGTGTATTTTGTCATCCACCCCTGGTCTTCTTGGCAGTCGTTGGTCGTCCTCCCTTTCTTGGAATAGGTTCATGAATTGGTGGTATTCTTGTGGTATTATATCTGAACACTCATTCTCTTGTCGTTGTTGTTTTTGTTTTATTGCCAGTTCGGTGCTGATATTGATCCGAGCCAATTCCAGTTTCTCTTTTCATGGATTCTATTTGAGGATCCCCGTGAGGTCCCCTCTCTTGTAATATCTGCCAAAGGCGTGGGCCGATATATCTCGAATCTGTGCCAACTCCTCTTTCTTGGTCTTTGAGCTATCCATACTGCCAAAGCCCTTCGTTCCTCTTTTGGTGTCTGGAAGTTCTTGTACTTCGTGCACCTCTCCTGTGTTGCTCCTATCAATAATCAACTGTGCGATCCGATCTCCTGGTTGAATCTCTTGGTCGATATCTCCTAGCTTTGCTAGGACCACCTTGATTTCTCTTGTCCACTCGGCATCGACTACTCCTGCGTTCGTAATGAGTCGCTTATTGACTGCCAGTCCGCTGTGTGGTGCTATCTGTCCGCAGGTACCAGGATGTAATCCTATCGCTATTCCGCTTGATATCCTCTCTTGAGTCCATGCTTGGATCGTCTTGTCTTGGTCGGCATATAGGTCACGCCCTGCCGCTTGTCTGGAACCCTTGGTTGGTGCCAGCGCCTTCTCATATAACTTCTTGAATCTGATTCTTTGATCTGGTTCTTCTCTGAGTTCGTGGAATCGTGCTTTCAGGTTGTCCTCTTGTGTCTCTCTCACTGGTGTCGTATACACCAGTGGTGAACTGTTGAGACATCCTGTAGTGCATCGCTCACTAGCGAATGTAATCTTGTTGTTATCCCAATCGATCATGGAGTTGTGTTGTTGTAACCATGGCATCTCAAGGATAAGCTCATGGTTCTTCAGGTTTGCTACCACGAAGGTTGCCTCTTCCCTATGGCTTCCTATGGGAATATGTACTTGCACTGTATGGGTTATGGGTTCCATAGTACTGGGTTTTCTATCCACTAGATAAACCTGTCTTTATTTTCGTGTTGGATTAGGGAGTAGCCATATTTGTCGCAGATTTCCTTATCGATGAAATCTTCGGTTGCCCCTGAGTCGAGCATCGCATGTATCGTAGTGCCTTTCTTTTATTTAGCGTATAGTGTTCTTTTCATCATATTATGATCTCCTTCTTCTTCCGCTAGTGCCGTATAGTAATTTGCCAGGGTAATCTTTTTTGTTCTGTTCGTGTCCGTCCTTCCCATGGTTTTCCTCCCCTTCTTGTCCTCCAGACTATCTCTTACTGGGGACCATTTTCTTTTTCCAATTGATCCCCTTCCGTGGTCATCTTCCTCCAGTTAGTTCTCTTCTGTTGTATGATCCTGTTGTTGCCTTGGGTGGGCGTCATCGGTTTTTCTCCATTGTCCGGCCTGTTTCGCCATTCCCAGATTCGATGTCCTTTTCTTCCACACCTCAAGCAGAGATTCTGTTGACTACGGTTCTTGTATTCTTCGTTGGGCCGACTGAGGGGTCAACGTATCGAGGGCTTGTTCATTTCCACCTCACGGTCAATGCTGGGTTTAAAGCTTCCTTCGTAGATCCGTGATACATGTCTTAATGTTCTGTCCGTATTCCTTGGGGTGAAAGTCTCTTTCGTCTTCTTGTACTTTTCCTTCCTTAGGTTATTCAGGATTGCCAGCGTAGTTTCCTTCTTAATGGTCCACGCTGCTAGTTGGTCGACGGTAGTGGTCTCACAGTTGAAATGTTCAAACTCCTCCTGCAGTCTTTCCGACATGCCCGTGTACAGGAATTGTGATGCTGTGGCATTGTCCAGTAGTGCTTCTGTTTGGGGGAGTCTAAACTCATTCCAGGATTTTGTCATCTAGCGGGATCCAGGTTCTAGGTTCATTATCGGGATCCTTGCTAAGCCCCTGGGGTCCACTTCTCCAAACTGCTGTTTGATTGCTTCCTTGAATTCTTCCCAGCTCCTCGATCCCGTTGACTTATCGCCTTCCGTGTATGGTGTAAGCCATTTGGTTGCATCTTCTCGGAGGAGACTTGAAAGGTAACCGATCTTTTCCGCATCGCATCCTTCTTGCCATCCCGTAGCGCGGAAGTAAATTGTTAATTCAGCCAACCAGTTCGAGAGTTGGTACCTGTTTCTCACAC
The DNA here is from genome assembly GCA_014065205.1 of Tuber brumale. Taxonomy (NCBI): domain Eukaryota; kingdom Fungi; phylum Ascomycota; class Pezizomycetes; order Pezizales; family Tuberaceae; genus Tuber; species Tuber brumale. The sequence continues at coordinate 19,783 of JACCEG010000043.1, read as the reverse complement.
ATGTCTCTGGCTGTTTGACTTTGGATCGATGTTGTCCCATCATTTGGAGGAACTGTTGCATTTGGTCGTGACTGATCTCTGGGGCTAGACCTGGCTCCTGGCCTGCCCCTTCTCCTACCAGTCCTGGTGTCTCTATCACTTTGTTCTCTTCTTCTACAGAGCTATCCGCTGCATATGTTGATCATTCCACTGGTGTTATCAGACTTGCTATTCGTACGAGTTGTGAAACTGTGCGTGGTAATTCGCTTGCTACTTCATGCAGCTCGAGGGACTGGTCCTCAAAGGTGTAGTCCGTCTTGGTATCGTCTAAGCATCGCTATAAGTGATGCTTCGTAATGTTACGCTCCCTAACCGGTGTTAGCTCTCAGCAATGGGTAGATGATACTTCTTTTGTTCTCTGACGACAATAGTTCTTAGACCCATGTCTAGAATCAAGTGGGAGGGACTCACGTATCGCTGGTCCTTATCGCCTGTCGTAATCTTTCTTGAACCCTACTCCTATAATAGAGTCCTTTTCTCGTAAGTAGGTATTCGTCAAGAGGATAAAGGTTTTATCTTTGTAAAAGCATAGAGTAATAAGTAAGGAAATAACTTAGAATGAAGCGTGAAGAGCCTATCTACTGGGTCTTTTTTCTTCTCCCTTTTTTTTCTTTTTTTATCATCATGTATTCATTGTTTACGGTACAAGAACTTGCATGCAGCGCTAGCTATGGCATAAACAAAACCTCAATCTCAAACCCGCAATCACAAAGGAAAAAACCCGCAGCTTAATATAAAATCCTCCTAAAAGTGTCCGATAGCCGACCACGCTCCACGCCCTCCATTTACCTCTTGCTTGAAAAATCACTGCTTTTGGTCATCGCTAAACTCCAAGTTTTTGGGTGGCAACTAGCTCGACACACCAATTTTGGCCTCTCGCTTAGCCTTCACTCTACAAGCGACCACACACCTCACTTGACTCATATCTTCTGCTATGACTCACAACATTGGTTAGGCCTCGCGCCCAGAATCCCGCACCTCTGACCCCTCCCCCCCCTATGCAGGAAGAACTGCTCAGGTCCTCACTGCTCCTGCCTTGGCACCAGCTGCCTAAATCCACTCCTGCCCCCCCCAGAATCCGACACGGTCCTCCTCAGTAGGCCCGCTCGACCCTAACCTTCCGCTCCTTAGAGAGATGTACAACCATACTACCTCTAACCTTGCCACCAATAGAGACGTACTCCCGAGGCTATGGGACGCTGATCTCAGAAGCCTGACAGCGGGAGAGGTTTAAATCCTCCCCATAATCATGACTGCCCTTGAAGGAATAGTAGCCCTCGACACCAGGATCGGCTCCATAGGGAGCAAAATTACAACCCCCTCACAACCAGCCCAACCCACCACAGGCCCCTCTCAAGCCTCTATTCAAGCCAGAGTGGCTTATCTCTCATCCCGAGTTGCAGCCTCCCTCTCAGCAAAGCCTACCGCCGTGGCCCATCAACCCCAACTAGGAAAACAACTGAAGCAGGCCGGGAGAAACCTGCCTACCCCTGCCATTACAACAGCCAGCCCGACGACTGACTTCGACTGCGATATCCCCCCCTACGACACAGCCACAGAGAAGTACTATGGTGATCCCAACCCCTACGTAGTCAAACATCCGCGATCCTGCGAGGCCCAGGCCTTTCACGAGGGGAAGTACAGCACCTACTCATTCACTCCTGGGCACCTAGAGCCATCACTCAACAAGGCTCTTAGTAAAGCCCAATCCAAACCGTCAACCTATGCCCAGGCTGCCGCCCCGCAAGCGCAATCTGATGGAAGAAAGTCCAAAAAATCAAGGAGTGGAGACAAGCCCTCTACCTCTGCCGCCCAAGTCGCATCGTCGATGGGTGTAGGCCCATCAGTCAGAGGGCCACCCCCCCTTCCAGCGGCAGACAGAAGGTTCTTCTCACCCCGAGAGACCCCACTTCCTCACCATGATGCACTTAGGATAGTTGCAACAGCCCCAGACATAGCAGTCCAAGTACTAAAGGAAGCGACCTGCCCCCACCGCCTATGCTTTAGCGCCTCCGTCAACGCCCGAGGTGCCCTCACTCTTACAACCTGCTCTCTACAGACTCCTGCTATCACCTACTCCCCCTACTACGACGCCCTAGCCGCAAGGTTCAACAAGGCGTTCCCAGTTGGAGAGAACCCATTCAGGCCATTCAGGCCGGCACCCAATGAAGTCCAACTAGCTATCCATGGCCTACCTATTCCTTTCCTCCCACAAGACCAAGAGGAGCTTCGCTCTGAGCTGGGAAACTCGATCCTAAATGCAACAGGGGTGACGATCTTTTCCCCATGATACCTGCAGCCGAACCCTGAAATAAGGGCGACTAAGAATTCTACATCTATTGTTGTATTGGTTTCTCCTGCTAATGTTGTGAAGATAGGAATGACCATTTACCTTTACTCCAAGTCCCGCAAAGTGGACGTCTACCACTCCAAAAGCAGCTACATGCAGTGCCGGAAATGCTGGAAATTTGGACACCCCTCTCCTATGTGCAAGCAGAGCAGCACAATCTGCCCACTCTGCTCTGGTTCCCACTCCCGCTCAGCCCATCGGTGCACCAAGCCTACATGCGCCAAAGAGGGACACCTGAAAGCTGTAGCTGCCTGCTACCTCACCTCACCCTTGAAATGCCCCGACTGTTTAGGGGATCACTCCGCAACCAATAGCGACTGCCCCTCCCGACCCAAGCCAGCGGCCAGGGACGACCTGCCACCAGCCTAAGAGGAAGAAGGGATGGATACCGGTGTGGATAAGTTAAGACCCACCACTCTCAAAGGGAAGGGCAAACAGACTGACACTAGCGTTGAGGAGACTCCATGCCAATTGACCTCCCACACTCTCCCAATGAGCCTGTTCAAGGCCCCGATACCCAAGCCAGTCGGCCCCCCCCTGTGGGCTGATGCGTTCTCTTCTGAAGACCCCATTACAGGTGCATACAGGTGGAGGACTCTACCTGCACCTCGCCCATAGAACCACCTCCCCCATCCTCTCTTGAGCAACTTTTCTTTGTTCAACATAACTGCCTGGGAAGCTGGGATGTATTTCTTTCTTTATTCAATAGCTTTCAATCGTTGAGAGCCCCCCCACACATAACACTGCTACAGGATCCCCCTGTGTACCGCAACAGGCTCTCCTCTTTTACATCTTTTAAATTATTTGCTCCGCTATTTAAACAAGGGACACCCCCCAAGGTGGCTACCTATGTTTACATAGACTTTTTGGATGTGTTTGCTGTACTTCCTATTTTTTTCAACAGGCCTGATTTTATGGCCCTTGATGTTTATTCTCCCCTAGGACTCTTTGACTCCAACTACTCACAATTTAGGGCATACAACTTGTGCTCAATAGTTGGCACCTCCTCTGGAAACAGAACAGTCGATCCAGCTACATGCTTTCCCCTACATCCCTTCCCCACACTCGTGGCGGGAGACTTCAACATCCATCATCCACAATCTGATCCACTAAGAACCATTTCTTCGAATGAGTTTTCAACGTCCAGCCCTTACTTCGAACAAGCGCATGACAATGGCTTCGAACTATGCAACACCCCTGGAGCATACACTAGGTTCCCATTTGACCATAACACCAGGCCCGGGGTTATTGACCTGGCCTTCGTCAACTCATCCCTCATTTGCTTTCTACTTTGTTGGTCAACATACCTACCGGCAACAGGTTCTGATCACCTCCCGATTTCCATCATGTTCAAGGCACCACTAATCAGGCCGCCACCTCCTACCCCATACTGGGACAAGACAGACTAGGTAACAGCTGCGGAAAAATTGAAATGACTGTCAATTCCACCACCACGCCTCAACTCCACCGACCTCGATCTAGACAAGTGGCTAGAGAGACACATGCTGACACTTACCACACTGATCAAAGCCTGCACCCCATCCAAAAGAGTCTCAGTTCACTGGAAGCCCGGGTGGGACATGACAATCACCCACCTGAGACAAGCGCACCACCCCACCTCGAGGGAACATAGAAAAGGCCCCACATCACAAGCCTTAGAAGAACTAAGATCCCAGCGCAACCGGTACTTCAAGGCAATTAAGGAGGCCAAAGCCAAATACTGGAAAGAGTTCCTGGCCAGGGTGACGCTACTGTCAGTCTGGAAACCCGGGAAGACAGCCATGGGAAGAGAGGACGACAGATTCCCTGACCTGCCGCGTGCAAACTCTCCAAACAAATTCAACAAAGCTCTGCTAGACCACTTTCTGCTACCAAAACCGCCAACGCAAGCGGTGGCCTACCCACAATTCGACCCCAAACTTCCACCACTAGCCCCTGAAGAGATCTCATCTGCCCTTGGCAGATCCTTGAATACCTCAGCCCCGGGCCCAGACCAAATCCCGTACGGGGTCTGGAAAAAAGTCCACATCAACCCAACCATACTCACATCTCTTCTAGCACCTCTTTTGGCATACCAACACCACCCGAAGTGCCTCAAAATGGCTAATGGGGTGGTCCTACCCAAACCAGAAAAATCAGACTACTCCACCCTCGCCTCGTTCCGAATTATTGTTCTACTTGAAACCTTCTCAAAGATACTGAAAAGGGTAGTAGCAACCCGCCTCTCCCTCATCGCCCGAGAAGTAGGGCTCCTGAATCCTAATAAGTGTTACTCACTCGCCAGCCTTTCAACCTTTGACGCCACAGCTGCCCTTACCCCATAGGTTAGCACAAGGCCAAACCCCTCCTGCAAGGCCTCCTCCCTGTTTTTGGACATAAAGAGAGGGTTCGATAATGTTTCTTCCAGCCTTCTTACAGCTAAACTCAGAGCCAAAGGTACTCCCAAATACCTAGTAGCTTGGGTTCGCTCCTTTCTTACAGATTGTTCATGTCGTTTGTTGTTTCAGGGGGCCCCTGGGGTTTTTCTCCCCTCCAGGTAGGGACTCCTCAAGGATCACCTGTTTCTCCATTGTTATTTGTGATTTATGTTTCTGAATTGCATGTTTCCATACCCCAAGGGGTGATTTTTTCCTATGTTGATGATTTTTCAATTATGGTTTCTACTGCTTCTTATAGGAGGAATATTAGGTACCTTCAATATTGTTTTTCTTTGCTTTAGGGCAGTGCAGCACGGATTGGAGTTTCTTTTTCAATCCCCCAGACGGAACTGATACAGTGGAGGACGCCACAGGATAGATCTCCAATCTTCCACCAACCCAGAGCTCTAAACGGCTCCTTTTTTCCACCCTCCTCTTCTCTAAGATGGCTGCGGTATTGGTTCACCTCCACCTTGGAACCCACAACCCACGTTACCAAACTACTGACGATGGCCTCTGGGGCCTTTTCTGCCATCTGAAGGCTTGCGCCTCCCAGGATTGGAATGCCCCCTCACATGTGCTGAAGGCTCGCTATGGGCCTCATCCTTCCTATCCTCACGTATGGAGCTGACCTCATGGTGATGACACTGGCCACGACAGACAAGATGTGGGTCCTGTGGAACAAAGTCATGAGGTGGGTCACAAACTGCTTCCGCTCAACTCCCACAACCATTCTGGCCATTGAGGCCTGCCTACCTCCCCTGGATCTGTTGATCCCACACCGCAGAAGGATGTCGGCGCTACGTTTAACCTGCTCCTCCCGTGCCTACAACCTGGCATCAGCCAGGCTCCTCCCAGACTTCCCCACTTACACCTCCCACCCAGACAGATTTGTACACGGGAAGTGGCTCCAGAGGAGGACCCAGAACTACATCCCTCGGGGCTGGCGCCAATACAAAGCCGAACAACCCATGAGGGGGCACTTACCCATTGACTCGATGGCGCACCTCCTGCTGCAGGTCATGAGACAAACTACAACGTTCTCACCCACCTACCCGGCCCTGGAGCCGGGGCCTGCTCCATTACCTCCCACCCCATCGAACTACCAAGCTCTCAAGGCCTCACTGTGGAACAGACTCCTAGAAGACTGGATACACCAGGCCCCACCCCCTCGCTACTATCCATACAAGGCCACGCTGAAACCACATGCATTTATGGGACTCGACCGCTTCACTGCGGGACGCATACACCAGGCCAGGGCCGCGAAAAGCTACCTGGGCGCACAGCACTCTTGGGACGACCCCCAGTCCTCCCGGCTATGTACCTTCTGCAAGGAGGACAACGAGACCTTCACCCACGCAATACTTCAATGCTCAGCTAAGGCTGATATGCGGACACTCTACCTCCATGGGGTTTCCGACATCACCAACGGCTCACCAATCTGGTTATTACTTCCTGCCATCAGCGGCCTCGCCAACTACATCCGCACTACTCGTACCAGATTCCCGCCACCCATGCCACCGATTAGGCTGCTCTGCATTGAGTTTTATACCGTTGTTGGTGAATTCTTTATGTTTTTTATGTTGAAAGTTTGTTGAATTTCTTTACTAGTTTGAGTGGTGACCGTTTGAGGTGCTGGAGACGAATTAGTGGTTTTTGGAGACTTTAGCCAATGGTTTGTTTTGTTTGTTTGTTTGGAATTAAGGTTTTCTTTTTGCCATAGCTTACGCTGCATGCATGTTCTTGTACCTAACAAGCAATATATGATATAAAAAGAAGAGGAAAAAAAAAGAGAAAAATAATGTGTGCGATAGCGGATACGAAATCGCAACGAACTAAACCAAACAAATGCAAAAATCAAAAGGAAAAACAAATCCGGCCGGTGACCCAGAAGGCAGTAAACGCCGCGCAAACTGGAGTGTGGAGGCGGGCACCGCATCTCAGGGCCTGAGGCCATCAATCAGAAGCCCCGCGTCGTGGGGAGTGGTCTCTGAGGGGGGATCCCAATCTGCAGGCGGCATGCCAAGGGGAAAGCCTGTGGCGGTCACATTGAGGTACTTTGCCAAGGAGTAAGGGAGTCTGTGTTGGTCCAAAGTGGGCGGTCTCTGCCAACATCCGTGAGCCCCTGGATGTGGCGCGCACAAGGCTCTTTGCGAGACTTGAAGTGTAGGATGGCATGAGCGAAGTCCTCCTTGTCTTCTTCGCATTAAGGGGAGAGGAGGGAGGGGTCGTTGTTGAACCAGGAGAGATGGGCAGCGAGGTAGATCTTCCGCGAGCGCATTTGGGGGATCCTACCCGCAAGAAACCTTTCTAAACCCATAAAGGGGTGAGATTTGAGGGACACGGCGAAAGGGTAGTAGTGGGGACGGGAATTGGGTAGCCCAATTTCTGGCGCGTGCGTTTGTCAGTTGCAGCTTGATCGACTGGTAGAACGAGATCTCTTCTCGTAAGGGGAGCTGTTAGGGTGGAAAAAGGTTGGGTGAGGCTACAGGGACAGGGCCCGAGGCGTCAATAAACTGAAGTGTGCGGTGAGCAATTGCGTCTAGCGGCAGGGGTTTGCGTATAGGTATGTGGAGGGGGGATGTCTTCCTGAAGAGCAGGGCGTAGACAGATGTCAGGCCTCTGGTGAAGTAGCGGTGGGCTTCTAGTGCCCGAAAGGGGGATGAGGTTGGAAAGGACGAGTGGAGTCTGGCAGTCGCCAGGTTGGCTGCGTGGGGGAGGCACACTAGGTGGACAGTGGCCACTGTCTTACAGCGGAGGACCAAGAGCGGCAGGGGGCGGAGAGCCTATTCGCATGCCGAGATGGGTACTGGGGTTGATGAAAAACCGCTTGTCACCCACCTTTGGACAGATCTCCAAAAGACCGACATCCTGTCTAGGAGGGTTAGACTCGTGGAGAAGAGGTACGCTCTATAGAGGAGAATCCGGGAGATGAGGGAGAATGCCAGACGATGGCAGAGAAAGCGGCGGAGGCCATTACCGGTCCTAGATAGGCTTTTAATCGTCATGAAGGCCCCTTGCGCTAGGGCAAGTCGCCTGGTGAAGTGTGCGGTGGTGCCTTTGGTACATGAAGTGGACCAGGGTTCGAACCAGTACCCAAGCAATAGTATCAGTTTGGAGGGGTAAAAGAGGTGCCCGTCTACCAGGACCGGGATCGTCGGGGGGTGGACCTTTTGTGCGGGGGTTGTCCAGTGCAAGAGCTCTGTCTTTGGGATCGAGAAGGACACACAGAGCCTGGCAGCCTTTGCCTGGAGCATAGAAGTGATCCCTTTCAACCCAGTGATGTTCTGGCGGTATGAGCCGGAGGCGACAGTGACAGCGAAGTCATCCACATAGGAGAGGATGAGACCGGGACGGATTGAGAAGTAGAGGGACGAAACGTAAATAATGAATAGCACTGGGGCATGCCGACAGCCAATCCACTCTGTCACTTTTTTCTTTGTTTTTTTTTTGTTTTGTTTTTTGATCAGCAATTTTATTCTGTGTTTAAGGTACACCGTCCGCATGCAGTGCTAGCTATGGCACACACATAAACCTCCCCCCATACACCAGCCCGAAACAGCCCGAAGAAAAACCATCAACGAACCCGAACAGAAAGGCACACTGGCAGACAGGACCGAAACCCCGGGAACATGACACCCCATGCCCAAACCCCGCGCAGTTGAATAAACTCCCCCGCCTGCAACATGTAATGTACAGAAACCGTGAAGACTGTAAAGAAAAGCCACCAAAGCCTATCAGAACAAAAGAAACCCCACAACTCGACAGTGAGCTAACCCCATAGCAAGAGCCACCCAAAACAGGCGTAACCTGGCCGAACAGTGCCACCTATGACAAAGGACATCTCGGGGTAAGGGATATACCATGCAAAGTGGAAGGGGAACCGAAGAGAGGAAAGCCCACGCCGAGGAAAACAGAACTGAGGGCAGGACACAGGGACTAGTGCCATCCAGACCAGGAAGCCCGGTGGAGACACCAGGGGCGCGTCGAGGTAAGGCAGTATAGCAGTAGGGTGCAAGCCAAGCGAGGGTGTACCTGTAGGGTGCAAGCCAATCCAACCATCAGGACAGGGGGGAAACCAAACACGACCATGTCAACTCTTGGTAAACGTGTGCGTGTGTTCCTAGGCGGTCCCCAGGGGCGGAAGGCAAGCGATCTTACCAGGTCTCACATGTAGTCCCTTGTTCTACGCGAGATAGCGTCACTTAGTGGATGGGATACCACCGCTTAAGCCAACCATGGGGAGGAGCGAGATCGACTCAAGGTCCTGTTTGAGAGTTCTCGCGTACTGCAAACCGTGTTCCCAGCTGTCTGCAGCATGGGAAGCGAGGAGTTGCCGACCATGGGGAGGGGCCCCGCTAAGCGAGGAAAGAGGTGAGGACGGGCAGCGCGAAAGGCATACGGGAACCTAAAGGGAGGAAAGCCACGACGCGTAAAAAAGCAGAGGAGGAGAGTGGGGGGGATGTGGATGGCTGTCACTCCTAGGTGGAAGCCATCGTGGAAGGACAGGGGGAGGGGTGGATAGTTTGTGAGATCCCAAGCGTTGAAGGATGATTTCAAGTGGGAGGAAAATTGAGGAGACAGAGGATGGCCTATCCACGTGCTCTTTTTTTTACTTTTTTCTTGCACTTTTTTCTTTTTTTTTCATCAGTTTTATGCTGTATTCAAGGTACACCATCCAGATGCAGTGTAAGCTATGGCAGACACAAAACCTCCACCCCTACACCAGCCCAAAACAGCCAGAAGAAACACCGTCATGAAGCTCATCAACATCGGAAACCAGGTACCCAGCTCTCAGGCCCCATGACTGGAACACGGAAGGGTCCCGCCTACAGCCGCCAACTCCCATACTCTGCACGGTCTGAAAAACTCCTCCACGCCGCAACTTGTAGTATACACAAATGGTAAAGACAGTAAAAAGAAAGCCACCCAAATCTTTCAGAACAAAAGAAACCCCACTTCCCAACAGTGGTCCATCCCCCGAACAAGAGCCCCCCCAAACGGTCTTAACCCGGCCAAACAGTGCCACCTATGACAATAAACGGCTCTGGCTAAGGGATATACGCGACAAAGTGGGAGGGAAACCAAAAAGAGAAAACCCAGGCCGTGGAAAACAAAACCCATGGCAGGGCACAAGGACTAGTGCCACCCAGACCAGCAGGCCCGGGGGAGACACGCACAGGGCGTCGAGGTGAAGCGGTGTAGCAGTAGGGTGCAAGCTGAGCGAGGGGGCAGCAGTAGGGTGCAAGCCGATCCAATCATCGGGGCGGGGCGGAAACCAAATGTGACCATGTTAACTCTCGGTAATCGTGTTCGCGTCGTTCTAAGCGGTCCCAAAAACAGAAGGTAAGCATTGTACAGCGTCTCTCATGTAGTCCCTTGTTCTACGAGAGATGGCGTCACTTAGTAGATGGCATACCACCGCTTGAGCCAAGTATGGGGTGGAGCGAGATCGACCCTGAGGCCTTTTGAAGAGTTCTCCTGTACCGCAAACCGTGTTCCCAGCCGTCTGAAGCATGGAAAGCGAACGGTCGCCGACCGTGGTGAGGGACCTGGTTAAGCGAGTACAGGAGCGGGGAAGCGCAGCGCGTATCGCATACGGGAACCTCCAGGAGTCAGAGCCTCAATACATAGTAACGTGAAGGAAGGCAAAGGGAGGAGGTGGATGGCCGTCACTCCGAGGCTAAAGCCATCATGGGAGGAGAGGGGGGGAGCTGATGGTTCATGAGATCTCAAGCGTTGAAGGTTGATTTCAAGCGCAAGGAAAATAGAGGAGACGGAGGATGGCCTATCCACTCGCTCTGCTTTTTTATTTTACTTTTTTACTTTTTTATTTTTATTTATCTTCATATATTCTTTATTTGCTGTACAAGAACTTGCATGCAGCAGTAGCTATAGCATAAAGAAAAACCTGAATCTCCAAAACTCGCAACCACAAAAGAAATAATCGCACCGAGCTATAAAATCCTCCAAGTGGTGTCTGATAGCCAACATGAAATCCAAAGGAACTCAAGCAACAAAGTACAAAACTCAAAACGAAAAATAACTCCCACTGGCTACCAAGAAGAATAAAAGCAATGCCCGGTCGAAGTAAAGCGGGGGGCAAGCTCCCCTGTTCATGGTGCGAAACCATAAATTGAGAGACCTTCATCAATGGAAGCTGGTGCGATTGGGGGGTCCCAGCATACAGGTGGCACGCCGGGAGGGAAACCTGTGGTGGTCACGTTCAGGTACCTCGCCCGGGAGTGGAGGTAGTCCTTGTTGGTCCATAGAGGACTGTCTCTGCCGACGTCCATGAGCCCCTGGAGGTGGTGCTCATGAGGCTCCTTGCGAGACTTGCAGTACAGGATAGCATGAGCGAAATCCTCTTCATCCTCCACACAATAAGGACAGAGGGGGGTGGGGCTGTCAGTGAACCAGGCCGAGTGGGCAGCGAGGTAGCTCTTGTACAAACGCATCTGATGGATCCTGCCTGCTATGAATCTCCCCACCTCCATGAAAGGATGGTGTCTAAGGTATGCAGCATAGGAGTAGTAGGATGGAGGGGGAAACTGTGTGGACCAGTTCTGAAGGAGAGCATTTCTGAGACTCAGCTTGACTGATAGGTAAGATGGGGTCTCCGCCACTAAGGGAAGCTGGTCGGGAGGAAGGAGGTCGGGGGAGGCCACAGGAACTGGGCCTGATTGATTAATGAATTGGATGGTCCTGTGGGCAATAGCGTCCAACGGAAGATGTTTTCATATGGGGGACAGGGAGGAGCAGTTTTCCAGAGAAGTGGGGCGTAGACGGATGTCAGACCCCTAGTGAATCGGCAGGTGTCCTCCTGAGCCCGAAAGGGAGAGGAAGTCAGAAAGGACGGGTGTAGCCTAGCCATCGCTGGGTTGGCCTCAGGAGGGAGGCAAACAAGCCTGGCGGCTGCTAACCTTTGTCGGTGGAGAACCAGAAACGGGAGGGGAGGCAGGGCCAATTCACAAGCCAGAATACCAGCCGCAGAAGATGAAAAGCAGTTCGTAACCCATCTCGGGACAGACCTCCAAAAGATGGACATCCTGTCCAGGAGGATGAGGCTTCGGGAGAAAAGGTCCGTCCCGTAGAAGAGGATGGGGGAGATGAGGGAGGGCGCCAAGTGGTGGTAGAGAGAGGGGGATAGACCCTTGCCGGGCCTGGAAAGCTGTTTGATCGTTGCGAAGGCCCCCTCGGCCAAGCCGTGCCTTCTCATGAAGTGGGAGGTAGTGCCTGTGTTGCAGGAGGTAGATGAGGGCTCGAACCAGTATCCCAGCCACCGTATCAGCCTGGAGGGACGGAAGAGGCACCCATCTATCAAGACAGGGATCGCAGGGGGATGGACCATTCACGCTGGGGTTACCCAGTGCCAGAGCTCTGTCTTCGGGATTGAAAAGGCCACCCCTAGCCTCCCTGCTTTCGCCTTGAGTACCTGGGTGATGCAGTGTAGCCTCTTGATGTTCCAGCGATATGCACCAGAGGCGACTGAGTCAGCAATGTTTTCACATAGGAGAGGATGAGGTCCCGAGGGACCGAAAAATGCAGGGAGGATATGTAGATCACAAACAGGAGGGGGGAGATCGGAGACCCTTAGGGGGAGTGAACAGAGACTGTGCAAAAAACTTAGAGGGCCCCCTGGAAAACCATGTGGCAGGAGCGGCCGGGGAGGAAGGACCGGATTCACGAGACCATGTACGGGTTGACCGCCTTAGTGGCGAGCCTCATGCAGAGTATGGGGGCCAAGAAATTGTCAAAGCTTCCCTTGATGTCGAGGAAGACAGTTGAGACCTTAACCTTGGAGTGCATAAAAAGCTGAACCTCTTGAGAGACGGTTGCTGCTGCGTCAAAGGTACTCAAGCCATGAAGGGAACCACTTCGGTGGAAGGCCAGGAGGCCCAGGAAGCGTGCGACGGCAGACAGGCGGGTGGCCATAAGCCTTTTTAGGATCTTGGAAATGCTCTCGAGGAGGACGATCATACAGAATGACGCCGGCGTGTTGTAGAAGGGCTTTCCTAACTTTTCGAGTACTACCCCGTTCGCTTTCTTCAGGGAGGGGGGATGGTGTCCATACCGGACAAGGGGGCCGCGGATGGAGGGAAGGATGCTTGGGTTCAGTGCGTGGACACTCTTCCAGATAGAGTATGGGTTCTGGTCGGGGCCGGGTGCGGAGGACGAGGCGGAGTTGCAGAGGGCGACTGTAATTTCTTCCGCCGACAGTGGAGGAACATCCCGGAACTCCCACATAATCGATGGCGGGTTCGAGGACCGCTTCTCCATGAAGAAGTGGGCGAGGAGGGCTGACTTTATGTCCATGGGGCTTTCAGCCCCGGGTATCTGAGGGAATCTGTCTGGAGGCCTTCCAAAGGCATAGGGTTTCACAGTCCAGAGTGTCTGAGAAGTGGCTGTTTTCAGGAAATTGCTCCAGTAATTGGTCTTGGCCTTCTTTATGGCCTTGAAGTATAAAAGGGGGGCCTCCTTGCATCGCTCCTTTGACGCGGGGAGCGGATCCCTTTGCGACAATCGAATCGTTGAGGGAAAGGCAGCCCCTTGTGCTGTGAGATTGGGGGTCTATCCACTTAGTCAATTTCTTTTTTCTTTTTTTCTTTTTTTTTTATGATCATGTATTCATTGTTTATGGTGCAAGAACTTGCATGCAGCACTAGCTATGGCATAAACCAAACCTCAATCTCAAACACGCGATCACAAAAGAAAATAAAACCCGCACCAGAAAATAAAATCCTCCTACAGTGTCCGATAGCTCACACAAAATCCCCAGGAACTAAAACAAGCAAGTACATAAATCATATCGCGAAATAAAACTAGGCAGCGACCAAAGCGGCGGAAAACGCATGGCGAGTCGAACAGTGGTGTGGGCGTTGCAACTCAGGGCTTGAACCCATGAATCGGAAGCCCTGCATCGTGAGGCGTGGTCTCTGAGGGGGGGTTCCAGTCTGCAGGCGGCATACCAGGGGGAAAGCCAGTAGCGGTCACATTAAGGTACCTTGTAAAGGAGCGCAGGGAATGTGTAGTAGAACAAAGTGGCCGGTCCCTGACCATGTCGGTAAGCCCGCGGAAATGGCGCTCACGAGGGCCTTTGCGAGACTCAGAGTAGAGGATGGAGTGTGCGAGGTCCTCCTCGTCCTCCACGTAGTACGGGCAGTGGGGGAGGGGTCGTCAGTGAACCAGGAGGGGTGGGCAGGGGGGTAACTCTTGCCCGAGCGCATTTGGTAAATCCTTCCTGCGATAAACCTACCCAGTCCCATAAAAGGGTGGGACTTGAGGGACATGGCCAAGGGGTAGTAGGGTGGGGGGGGGAACTGTGCGGCCTAGTCCCCGATGAGGGCGTTTTGTAGTTGCACCTTGATTGACTGGTAGGACGGAGTCCCTTCTCTCAAGGAGAGCTGTTCAGGTGGAAGAAGGTCAAGTGAGGCCACCGGGACAGGGCCCTACGGGTTAATGAACCGGAGGGTATGGGGAGCAATTGCAGCTAGCGGGAGGTGTTTGTGAATAGAGGGGTGGGTGATGACTGTCTTCCAGAGGAGGGGGGCATAAACTGACGTCATGCCTCTAGTGACCCTGCGGTGGTCTTCTGGTGCCCGAAAGGAGTAGGAGGTCAGGAAGGATGGGTGGAGCCTGGCTGTTGCCAGATTGGCTTGGGGGGGGAGGCATACTAGGCAGGCAGCGGCCCACCTTGGACGGTTGAGGACCAAAAGCGGGAGGGGGCGGCAGAGCCGACTCACAGGACAAGATGCCCACTGCGGTAGACGAAAAGCAATTAGTTACCCACCTCTGGACAGATCTCCAAAATACGGACATCCAGTCCAGGAGAGTCAGACTCCCGGAGAAGAGGTCTGCTCTATAGAGGAGAATCATGGAGATGAGGGAGGATGCCCGGCAATGGCATAGGAAGGGGGGGAGGCCTTTACCGGGCCTGGACAGTCTTTTAATCGTGGCGAAGGCCCCTTAGGCCAGGGCGAGTCTTCTAGAAAAGTGCGAGGTGGTGCCTTTAGTGCTTGAGTTGGACGAGGGTTCGAACCAGTACCCAAGCCGCCGTATCAGTTTGGAGGGGTAAAAGAGGTGCCCGCCCACTAGGACCGCGAGTGCGGTGGGGTGGACCTTTTGGGCAGGGGTTGTCTAGTGCATGAGCTCTGTCTTTGGAATCAAGAAGGACACGCCGAGTCTACCAGCCTTTGCTTGGAGAACAGAGGTGATTCCCTGCAGTCGCTGGAAGTTCCGGCGGTACAAGCCAGAGGCGACCGTGACTGCGCAGATGCCCATGTAGGAGAGGATGTGACCCAGAAGGATCGAGAAGTGGAGGGTCGAGATGCAAATGACGAATAGGAGGGGGGAGATTGGGAAGCCCTGAGGTGTGCCGATGGAGACCGGGGCGAAGACGTGTGGAGCCCCCTGGAAGACAAGGCGGCAGGAGCGGCCATGCAGGAAGGACCTAATGCAAAGACCATATACGGGTTGACTGCTTTAGTGGCGCGCCTTTCACAAAGTAAGGGGGCGGAGACGTGGTCGCAAGCGCCTTTTGTATAGAGGAAGCGTGTCGAGACCTTGAGTTTGGGGCGCATAAATATTTGAACCTCGTGAGCGAGAGTCGCTGCCGCATCAAAGGTACTCAGGCCAGGGAGGGAGCCAGTTTGGTGGCGGGACAGGAGGCCCAAAAAGCAGGCGAGGGCAGAGAGGCGGGTCACCATGACCCTCTCGCATATCTTAGAGACTGTCTCCAGTAGGACGATGATGCGGAATGAAGCTGGCATGTCGTAGGAGGGCTTACCTGGCTTGTCAAGCACTATGCCATTGGCTATTTTCATGGAGGGTGAGTGGTGTCCATATGGAACAAGGGCGTCGAGGATGGAAGTCAAAATGTTAAGATTCAAGGAGTGGACTTTCTTCCAGACCGAGTAGGGGATCTGGTCTGGACCGGGCGCGGAGGATGACGTGGAGTTCCTGATGGCCATTGCGATCTCCTCCGCCGACAATGGTGGGACATCTTTGTACTCCCTCAGGATGCCTGGGGGGCATGAGGGTTGCTTTCCCAGAAAGAAGTGGGAGAGCAGGACTTTGTTAATGCCCATGGAGCTGTCAGCCCCAGGTATCTGTGGGAACCTGTCTGGGGGCCTGCCAAAGGCATAGCGCTTTGCGGTCCAGAGTATCTGTGGAGTGGCTGATTTAAGGAAGTTATTCCAGTATTCGGTCTTGGCCTTCTTTATGGCCTTGAAGTATAGTAGTCATGCCTCTCTGCACTGCTGCTTGGAGGAGGGGAGGGGGTCGCGAAGGGCGGACCTACCTGTCGAGTGGAAGGCTGCCCTCTGCGTGCTGAGGTTGGGGGTCCACAAGGGCTTGGACTTGTGGGAGGGACGTTAGTCCGAGGTATGGAGCCCTAGGATAGTCCGCAGTCTGCCAATGGAGGTGTCGAACCAGGCGGCTAAGGAGGGCGATGTTGGAAGAGAGGGTGGGGGGTCGATCTGCATGGCGCTGACCTCCCCCTTGAGGGAGGTCCAATCTGTTTTTGTCCAAGCTGGGGCCGGAGGGGGTGGGCGGGCTAGAGGTTCCGCTAGAGTTATGAGGATTGGAACGTGATCAGAGCTGGTGGGGGCAGGGGTGTGTCCCATGATTGGAAACTGGGGCATAGGGTGGCGTTGGCGAAAGATAGGTCTATTACTGAGGGGTGGAGTTCATGGTTGAAGGGGAAGTAGGTGAGGGTACCAGGGGTGTTCAAGAGGGAGATGCCCTCCTCGGCAGCCCTTTTGAAAAATGGTGTAGGGGCGCTGAGGTCTGAAATCGAAAAAGGTTGGCGAGGATCCGCCGTGGGGTAGTGAGCATTAAAGTCCCCGACAACCAGGATCGGTGTGGTGGTGTGGGGGAAGGCTATCTCAGAGAAGACAGTCTGGCGAAAGGATGAGCTGTCTTAAGTACTGTAGAGATTCACAACCCTAAACTTGGTAACAAAGGAATCAAAGAAACCAGTAGATGAATGAAAGTCAACAGCCATCCAATCCCTCGCCTCCGAAAAGACCTGGAGGACCGAGAACTGTTGAGTAGAGGAGACATGCAGGTAGCAGGCAACTCTGGGCTTGCCGCCATTGGAGCAGGGTGGCAGAAAGGGTTTGAAACCAGCGAAGGATACGGGTCTTTTCCTGTTTAGGGGGGGGTCTTGCAGCGCGACCAAGGTAGGAGGGGAATTCAAAAGAGAGAAAGAATTAAAGAGGGAGAGAAACACATCCCAGCTTTCCAAGCAGTTGTGTTGCAGAACCGATATGGGGTTAAGGGAGCCCACCGCCAGCACAGAACTCACAGGAGAGGTAGGACCAGCCATTACATGCCTTCTGGCGTCTCAGGCTAGGGGAGAGGAGTGGGAGTTTCCAGCCATGCGGGATTCGGCTGGGCACCTGCTTGGGGCTTTGTGGCAGGGATGGGAGGACGTGTTGAGAGGGCATCACCACGCCTAGGACGGGGTGCCTCAAGAGGGACGGGAGATAAGAGGGATCGTGAACCAGTTGAAGGACCCTCGCCGGAGTCATTCGTCGTGTCCGTTGCTACCTCATTCTAGGGAACAGCGCACTGCCTAAGGGCAGGAGGGGGGGAGGGTCTCGATGGGCATTGTCTAGCAAAAGCCGGGTGTTGGCCCTTACAGAGCACACATATTGAGGAGGAGGTGGCACAGCAGTGGACCACTGCCCTGAGGTTTCCGCCCTTCGGGCAGGTTGGGTTCTGGCACTGTTGTGCCTGCTTTCGGTGGGAGAGGACACAGATTGGGCAGACTGGGTGGTCAATCGTGCATCTAGCCAAATGGTGCCTATCCACGCAGTCTTTCTTTCTTCTTTTTTTTTTCTTTTTTTTTGTTTTATCTTCATGTATTCGTTGTTATTTAGGGTACAAGAACTTGCATGCAGTGCTAGCTAGGGGATAAACAATCCCCATTCCTCCTCCCACCCGGCCCGACCGTATCTCCAAGACCCTCTGGTATGGGCCTAACCGCACATCTCGGCCCAAAGAAAAACCCGTCCCTACCTCGCAAGCGAGCTCGGAGAATTGGCGAAGCCTAACTAAGAAGAAAGCAGGAAAACATAGGAAGGTAAACGCATGTGACATCACAGAAAAAAAGAAAATAAATCTCGCACAGGGGTGAGCCCCACAACAACCAAGCCAGAGATATGCGCTGGCAGCAGAAAACCTTAGGAGTTATCCCGGAACGGGACGTAACCGAGAAAGGGAGCCGCCTGTAGGCTGCGGCAGGTGAGGGTAGACCAGTAGGGTGCTAGCCGAGGGAGAGTGTAGCAGTAGGGTGCGAGCCGATCCCAGCGGCAGAACGGGCCACAAACTGAACGCGACCGTGTCGACTATCGGTGATCGAGTTCATGTCTTATTAGGCGGTCTCAAACAACAGTGGTTCCAACTTGAACCGCAAGACTAGGAGGGTATGGCCAAATCTCCGGGCGAGACAGGCCCCGAAGTAACTAGCGGAGGCGTTCCCCCGCGGTGCGCGTGCACACAGGGAGACAGGCGTCCACCACAACCAACGCCAAACGGAAACGAAGAAGAGAGGTCCCCAAAGAAGGAGAGGAGTGAGGATGACCATCAGGCCTAAAGAGTAGTCCTCGCGTACCGCAGAAACCGTGTTCCCAGCCGTCTGAAGCATGGGAAGCGAGCGGTCGCCAACTGTGAGGAGGGGCCTCGCTAAGCGAGGAAAGGGGCGAGAACGGGCAGCAGAAAGGCAGTAGCGGAACCCAGAGGGGGGAAAGCCACGCCGCGTAAAAGAGCAAGCGATGGCAGTGGGAAAAAGGGGGGAGGTGTCCGTCACTCCTAGGCCGAAGCCATCGTGGGAGGAGAGGGGGGGTGGATGGTTCGTGAGTACCTGGCGTTGAGGGTTGATTTCAATCGCCGGGTATGTAGAGGAGACGGAGGATGGCCTATCCATGCAATCCTCTTTCATTTTTTCAATTTTTTTTTTTATCTTCAATTTTATTCTGTGTTTAAGGTACACAGTCTGTATGCAGCGCTAGCTATGAGCGACGCAAGAAACCTCCACCCCTACGCCAGCCCGAAACAGCCAGAAGAAAAACCGTCACGAAGTCCATCAACATCAGAGACCAGGTGCCCAGCCCGTGGGCCCCACGACTGGAACGCGGAAGGGTCTCACCTAGAGCCGCCAACTCCAACACCCCATGCAGTCGAAAAACTCCCCCGCCCCGCAACTTGTAGTATACACAAACGGTAAAGACTGTAAAAGAAAGCCACCCAAGCCCATCAGAACAAAAAAAGCCCCAGTACCCAACAGTGGCCTAACAAAAGAAAGGACCCGCGGCATTGCTGGGAGGATCGGTGCCATCCAGGCCGCGGAAGCCCGGTGCAGATGCCGGGGAGGCATCGAGGTAAGGAGGCGTAGCAGTAGGGTGCAAGCCGTGCGAGGGTGCAGCAGTAGGGTGCAAGCCGATCCAACAGCCAGGTCAGGAAGGAAACCGAAAGCGACCGTGTCAACTCACGGTAATCGTGTTCGTGTCTGTTTAGGCGGTCCCCAGTAACAGAAGGCAAGCGATGTACCGCGTCTCTCAAGTAGTCCCTTGTTCTACGAGAGATAGCGTCACTTAGTGGATGGGATACCACCGCTTAAGCTGACTGAGGGGAGAATCGAGATCGACCCTGAGGCCTGTTGGAGAGTTCTCGCGTACCGCAAACCGTGTTCCCAGCCGTCTGAAGCATAGGAAGCGATGGGTCGCCGACCGTGTGGAGGGGACTCGCTAAGCGAGGAAGGGGGGCTAGAACAGGAGGCAGAAAGGCAGTACCGGAACCCAGAGGGAGGAAGGCCACGCCGCGTAAAGAAGCAAGCTATGGCAGAGGGAGAAAGGGGGGAGATGGCCGTCACTCCTAGGCCGGAGCAATCATGGGAGAAGAGGGGGGGTGGATGGATGGTTCGTGAAGATCAAGCCCGGAGGGTTGATTTCAATCGCCGGGTGTGTAGAGGAGA
>JACCEG010000429.1:82179-128187 GCA_014065205.1 Tuber brumale | reverse complement strand
AGTAGATAGGCTCTTCACGCTTCGTTCTAAGTTATTTCCTTACTTATTACTTTATGCTTTTACGAATATAAAACCTTTACGCTCTTTACGAATACCTACCTACGAGAAGAAGGACTCTGGTACAGAGTCGAGTTGAAGAAAGAGTACGATAGGCGATAAGGACTAGAGACACGAGAGTCTCTCCCACCTTATCGTAGGCAATGGCCTAAGAACTATCGTCGTGAGAGAAAGAGGGAAGTATCGTCCACCCGTAACTGAGAACTGATACCGGTTAGGGATCGTAACATCGTGTCTTTTCTAGTGACCCTCTTGCTAGTTCATGTATCGTCTTAATACAGTTTGCATAAAGTGTCACTCCTGGATTTTGAGCTTCGCGCTCCTTCATCCACTCAGTCTGTTGATGGAATCCGTAATTCGCATAGAATGGCTGCATTCCATGAGTGTTGGTTGCGGAGTTGTTATAGGCATGTTCAGCTATTGGTAATAGCTGATACCAGTCGTCCTGATCATAGTTGACAAAACTTCGCAGGTATCCTTCCAGCACTTGGTTGGTACGTTCAGTTTGTCCATCAGTCTGAGGGTGATATGCCGTTGACATTCTTTGCTTAATTTCCAGTGCTTTGCAGAGGGATTCCCCAAGTTTTCCCGCAAACTTGGAGTCCATGTCCGTGACAATTTCGGTTGGTAGGCCGTGCGGCCTCCAGACTTCTTTCCGGAATGCGCTTGCGACATCCTTGGCTGTAGCCGATATTTGTAGTCTGATGAAATGTGCCATCTTTGTGAACCGATCGACTACTACCATTATTTGAGTGCATCCTTGCGACTCTGGTAGCTGTGTGATGAAGTCCACTGAGATGGGCACCCATGCTGGGTAGGGTATTTGCAGTGGCTGCAATAGTCCATACTTTACCTGTCTAGGCGATTTGTTATGTTGGCATTCATCGCAGGATCGTACGTAATCGTTAACCCATGCCGCAAGTCCTTTCCAGTAACAGTCCCTCATGATTATTTCCAAAGTCTTTTCTTGTCCGAAATGTCCTGCAACCTTTGCATCGAGACATCCTTCTGTAATCTTAGTATATAGCGCTTGACTATCTGGTACAAATAGTCTTTGCTTATAATACAGTAGATCGTTGGTTAAGGTCCAGTCCTTGGGAAAATCCTTTCCTTAGTCTCATGACCTAATGAGTTCTTCCCTTCATTCCCACCATGCTGCGTCTGTTCCGATGGCTGCCTGTATCTCGTCTAAGAATTCAGGGTTAAACTGCTTTATACCTTTCTGCAGGATAATAGCATTTGACATCAGAACCTTTTCGGGTACTTCTGAAATATCATACCAATGTTTGTTGTCTTGAGCTAATGCCTGTAGGTAGCTGATGCTGGGTTCCTGTTCCTTGACAATCAAGGATCTTGTCGCTATATCGGTTCTTCCGAATCCCGCGGTTCCTCGCTCCGTCTCTTCTAAGTCGTCGACTTCCATCATGTCCGAGGTGTTGACCTTTTCTACCACTAGTTGAGCTATGCGATTGCCCATTCTTATTTGGCAGTCCTCATCCTTATAGTTGAAAAGTATGACTTTGAGTTCACCAGTATAATCAGCATCGATTACTCCTGTGCCGGCATAGATCCCGCTTCTGACCGCTAATCCGCTTCTTGGGGCAACTCTTCCATAAGTTCCTTCAGGTAGCCCTACAGCTATACCCGCCCTTATTAGTGCTTGTCCATATTTAGGGACAATGTCATCTTCTATGGCATACAGGTCATGCCCTACCGCTATTCTTGAGCCTTTTGTTGGCAAATATGTCTTTTTGCTCAATCTCTTGACCTTAATCACGGGTTCCTTTCCACCTCTTCGAGGTTCCAGATCCAAATCCTTATCTTCATCCCAGCCCTCTCCTGCATCCCCTACCCTCGCTACTAGTGATACCAAGAAATTTTCTTCTTTCAAAATTTTCTGTTCACGATGCGTAGCTCCCTCCTCAGGGCGGTACTCTGGCTGTCTGCTTAATGCATCAGGCTTTCCGCCCTTCGTGCCTGGTCGGTATACAATACGGAAATTGTATTCTACCAACTTCTGAGTCCATTGAATTTGACGGCCACTCCAGACTTTTGATGTGAGGAATTATTGTATGTTTTGATGGTCGGTAAAAACTGTAATCGGTTTTTCCGTTCCGATTAAGTAGTGTCTCCATTCTTTAAACGCTTTGAGGATTGCGAGAAGTTCTTTATCATGAATCTCATAATTGCGCTCCGCTGAGTTTAACATTCTGGAGTGGAAAGCTACTGGATGTAATCTTTTCTCAAAGTATTGAGAAAGGACACAGCCGAGTGCACAATCGCTCGCGTCCGTTTCTACAACCGTTTCTCTTTTTGGGAAAAGGTGGTGGAGTATGGGGGCTGTGGTGAATCGGTGCTTTAGCTCTTCAAAAGCAGTGTCCTGTTCAATTCCCCATTTAAAGTTCTTAGGATTTCCTTGCAATGTCACGGTTATTGGCTTGCAAATAGCCGACAAGCTTTTTATGAATCCTCCGTAGAAGTTAGCAAACCCCATAAAGACTTGTACTTCTCTAACTGACTTAGGTGCTTTCCAGACCATTATCGATTCCACCTTTCGGGTGCTCATAGACACCCCATTGACTGCCACCATATAGCCGAGGAATTCTACTTCCGTGGCATGGAAAGTCGATTTCTTTAGTGATACCGCCAATTGAAAGTCCGACAGACTTTGTAAAACTCTTTTGACAGCCTCAATATGTTCCTTCTCATTTTTTGATTAGATGAGAATATCATCAAGGTAACATACGACTCCAACATCAAGATATTCCTGGAGGACTTGATTCATCATATCTTGGAAAGTTGCCGCAGCGTTGACCAATCCAAAAGGCATAACCTTATATTGGTAATGTCTGTATCTTGTACAGAGCGCCGTTTTCCATTCGTCTCCTTCCTTTATCCTAATTAGGTGGTAATTGTCTTTAATGTCTAACTTGGTGAAGATCTTTGCACCGGCTACTCTATCTCTGAGTTCGGACATTAGTGGAAGGGGATGTTTGTTGAGGATTGTAATCTTATTTAGATTTCGGTAGTCCACAACTAGGCATAGTCTGCCATCAGGCTTAGGTACGAATAATATGGGTGCTCCTGCTGGCGATTGGCTCCGCGTGATTTTTCCTTGTTTGATCATCGTCTCCAAGTACTCGCGTAAAGCCTTAAGCTGTTTTTTGGATAGCGGATATATGGGCCCCCAGGGGCAGTTGATCATGGAATCAACTTAATTTCGTGATCGAATGTCCGTCTTGGGGCCAATCTTTCTGCCGTCCAGGCTTCAAACAAATGTTTACAGCGCCAGTATTCTGTTGGTAAGGATTCGAGTTCCACTGCATTCTCGATGGTTCCGATTCTTCCGATTCGGCATGTGTTTGGGTCCCTAGCGACGGATTCATCGTATTTGAACATGTCCGCTATTCCTTCATCTTCTTCCACACAGTTTTCACAACATTTTGCGGAGAAAGTCCAATTTTCTGCATCTTCTATGTGAGATACTGGGTGTTCACGATGCCACCAACCAAACGGAATTATCATTCCATAGTGACCTGCTTTAGCCACTTCACACAATACTTTTGAAATGTGTCGATTTTTTCCAATTGCCAATTTTATCGGGAGAGTGTAACACTTCCCTCCCAAGGTGGTTGATGATCCATCAAAGCCAAAGATCTCAACTCCATTGTCGTGTTCTATAGAGAGAACGGGAAGGTCTTCAACTAGGTCCTTGTTGATAAGGAATACATTGGATCCCGAATCCAACAAAACTTTAACTTTGTATCGCTAATCATGTATATGGAGGTAAGCGATCTCCTCCAGACAGTTGCATTGTTTTGGTTTTGGAGCCCCTAGTTCCACGCACTTGGCGTGGATAAGACTTTCTTGGTTCTTTCGTTTAGCCATCGTTGGTGGGGGGTGTAGGTAACAAGATGTTTGTTACTACGCCCGCGTAGTTTCGACCATTGAGGTCTCCTCAGACAAACTAATAACTTTTTAGCTCTAACAATCTGGGTCTACATACTAAAGTGGCGTTTCACCGATACGCTCTGGCGCACAACCAGTTTGCAGGCTGGATGGCTTCTTCCAACACGCCAGACCTAGGCTCATAGCAGATTTTCCAGCGGTTATTAGCCATTTTACTCCAGTGGTATGGGGTTCCCGCATTCGCCGAATCCTTTCCCTTAGGATTTCGGTTATCCGTCCAGCTCCCTCAGAGGGGCCTTGCGCACCAAAGCAGTATATCCCTATCCCACACTCCGGCCAGAAGGTAAGATAGTACATATGTATAATACGACTCAGACTCATGTGGTAGTTGGAACGGCCCGCGTCGGTTGTCCTCCTATTATGTATTGTTATCAGGTAGATCTTGCATTGCTATGTCCCAACTTCTTCGGTATAGAAACTTGCTTGCACACGGGTAGCAGGTAACCACCAGGTGACTCGAGGAACTTCGTACTGTTAACCCCCGGGCCGTGTGGGCATGTTAACTATCCTCTCTTTTGATCAAGACTCTCCATGTATTGATTCTTGTTTTCGTGCTCATAAGTCCCTCGTGGGATCCCTTCACTTAGAGCCTACTTGCGTTGATCCTGAAAGGAGAGACTTGCTTCACGCTGCTTTGATCATTTTGAGTTTCGACTGCCGTAGTTGCACATGGACTACCTGATCCACGTCGTGGTCGGTAGCCAATACACCCCCTACAAAGGGGGTTCCCGTTTTGATTCCCGCTTCATTCTGGACACTTAATACCCAATCGCTGTCGCTGTTGGTGCCAATAAAGTGACCTAGGTCAGTTCTTCGTCATCTGCTAGTTCGCGGAATTTATTCAATCGCGCAGGGTGCTGAACAGTTACGACTTTGCGAGCTAATTTTAGCTTTATGATAGCCGATCTTGCTTGTCGAATTCCTATTTTTATCGGTCTTGAACTGACTGTTGCCGGCGATATCTGGTCCTCTCCCCAACACGTCTGATAAGTGTGGTTTTTCTTTCCAAAATGTTTGCAATCTCCTTCTTTCCTCCAGGTGTCTATCATACTCTGTGGGATACCCGTATGGGCCAGGGCTGTTAGGCATATGGAAATCCGAGACATGTATAAAGACCCACGGTAGGGTAACTGCGCACAGACTCTCGATTTACCGGAGCCAACACCCCCCTCCGGCTACCTTATGGGGCCTGCACATCATTAGCAAGATTTCGAGACTTGCGTCCCATAACAAAAATGTCACATCAATGAGGCCCACTTCATAACACCATATACTTCGCCGCCGTCTGTCCGACCGCATGCTGTTCGCAGGATATATGGGAGAGGACCTTTGGCGACATCTGGGAAGTGGAACAGAGGAAATCCGTCATAGGGGCATTGAGATAGTAGGCTTCATAGTTAGGCTTCCTAAACTATGGGCCAAAGGTGACGGGACGTTTTCGGAGAACTACTCTAGGAGGATATCCCAATAGTGAAAGCTATTAGGGATATACCGAATCCACCCATACCCTTCTGAGATCAGCTGTAGGTTGGTTGGTCCAAGTAATAGGACCCCTCTATGGAGGCCGGCGGACCAAGGGGAAGCATGCTCAGAATGGAAGACCTAGATAAGTCAGAGACCCTTAAGACGCTGACACGTGGGGCTCGAACTTGCGATTGGCACTAGGTGGCCTGGCATGAACTTGATCACTTCATGACTGAAGAGACTACTGGAATGATAGTCAACCAGACTAGAGTAAAATAGTAGTCTATGCGGACATCTAAGTTGATGACCGCTGTTTGGCATAACAAATAGCGCAGTCATCTCAACGGAGGAATACTAGTCCACGTCAGGGAAAGGGTGTGATAAGTTTCAGGGTCAAACNGTTTGGCATAACAAATAGCGCAGTCATCTCAACGGAGGAATACTAGTCCACGTCAGGGAAAGGGTGTGATAAGTTTCAGGGTCAAACGGTGTTAGCACTTATAAGATTCTGGATGGTTGTGTATTAAAACCAGAGTGGTACTTCGGAGGCATAGTAGTTAGAAGTAGTCCGCGAATACTCAGATGTGGGATATAAATATCGAAGTGCCTCCCTAGCTTTACAGATATCATCAAGCAACGGAGAAGAGATCTTCTCAATATAATATTGTTCTACACCTTAAATCTTTACCTTGCTTTACTTTATCGAGACGAGCCTTCCTCGGTAGATTCTCCAACCAAAGATTTCGGGCCCACGTCCCTCAGTTATATACTAGAGTTTGGTATCCGCCTAACAGTATATTGATAGTTCTCCGTTTACCAAGGCTCACTATATGAACTACGAGTTCACTTCAAACTCCACCCTCACCTCAGACTTCGATTACATTTTCGAAGCACCTCACTGCCCCATCTATATTCAGACTTTCGAAGAAGTCCTCGATAGCGAGCTCTTCGAGATCGAAGAAGAATACATGCAAGAACCCTCGTGGTTCAAAGTACCTTTCGGGATCCCAACGAGGAATCAATTCAATTTCATATACCATACTTGGTACGGACCGGACTTCGAGTGGAGTTCTACCAAGTCGATAAACCTTGCCGACTGGAGTACCCAGTACTCCGATAACAAGAAGGCAGGCACAGAGATCCGCGGGCCAGTCATCCCCGCGGCTTAGGCCTGATAAAATCCTTGTATGTACTATAAGTACATCCTAAACCTCGAAAAAGAAGATTCAGGTTTTGAGTCTAGAGTCGGACCAACCGAATCCTTTTATACCTACACCTCTAGAGTATCTCAAGTGTTGGATATCATACAAACGATTCCTTAAACCTTTTAAAGGATATCGAGAACTCGGGTACAAAGTACCAGTAATCACTCATCCAGGGCTATTAGAGCAATTAGCATACCTGGAAAGCATCACAATAGCTGAGATCCCTCAAGACTCGAGAAAACGGATAATGGCGGGTGAACCAATGGATACCCGGCCCGACACCACGGATAAGACCGATGATTCGGCAATATGGAGCCCCGCACCATCAACCCCTCCTGTACCCACATTCCGGAGAGGAGCCGTACCCTCTTACTGATCCTCTAGTGTCGTAAGTACACATCGGATATCAAGGGCACCTACACCAAAATCAGGTAGAGACCATGCTGCAAACTTAGCTAAATTGGCTACATGTTTAGGAGTTACGTTAGGTCAAATAAGGCAAGATATAGACACCTTGCTCGACCAAGCCAACATCGCCTTCAAACAACTGAACGGGGCTACCTAAGACAATATCTTAAAGCTACTTAAGGTTTAACAGCAGATCATCGATAGACCAGATATCCATGATAATGACATTGCAATCTTGTTGATGCAGCTAGCCGGTGTGGAAAACGAGGTTAAAGGGATCCAAGAGGAAATGATAGGGAAAGTGGCAAAGAAGATTGACGCCCAAGATAGGCATCAACAGGAACCTGAAGAAGTAACCAGGAGGTTATATGGGACACGCTGGCACGAAAGCCAGGCGGCATTAGCCCGAGACCAGATGTTGGAACAAATGGTCAACAACCTAAGGGCGGAATTCCAAGAATTCCGCAATCAAAGTATCACCTGGGAAAGAGAAGTCAATTGTACCCTAGGACAAATGCGCCTAGATCAGACTACTCGTCAAGCAGAGATTCGCAGGTCACAGGACCAGTAACAGCGGTAGAACGTTGAGACGAATGATACCTTAAAGGTATTAACGGCATCTATAACCAGACGTTAGCTGCCGCATCAAGTCCTGAAGCTGCAGGACCCGCACCCTTACCTGCCATCCAGGAGATGGATGATGAAGAATACTACGCTGTGCCTACCCCAAGAGAAAAGGGGAAAGGCAAGGAAGCCTCTGATGCATCCCCCTCAGGTGCCCAGGGAGATAACCCCAGAGATCCCAGTGACGATGATGACGATGATAATGAGAGATGAAGAAGGTGAGGAAGTTCTAGCCGGAGAAGGCAAGGACAAACACCAGAACAGTCTGGAATGGGAGAGACACTAGCCAACGCGATGGCGCTAAGCATCAAGCGACCATTAGAGCCACCCCCATTCTCTGAAGACAGACCCGCACGAGATATATATGTGTAGATTTTGCAATGCACTGACTATTTCGAAAGAAACCCGCGAATCTGGGATGATGCCCGGGAACGTGTCATATATGTGCTCAGCTGTCCAAAAGGAGATATAGTCCTTCCTTATACTATATGGTACCGGAAGGCTATGGACTGACTTCAAGGGGAAACCTGGCAGCCAGAGCTGGCGACATGGACCCACTTTGAACATGATATGATCAAGCGATTCGCCCCGGTGGAAGCTGAAAGACTAGCCCTTCGAGCAATGAAACTACTCAGGTACCACGGCAGCATTGAACGCTATTGGACAGTCATGCACAACCATAATATTCGTGCACGCATGACCAGGGAGTTCTGGAGACAGGAAGTCGAAGACAAATTTCCAGAACAAATTGTCCGTTGGTTGTCGGCCCTTCAATATACACCGGATCAAGAATGGGAAGAGGCACTAAGGCTATGCGGACAGTCAGAAGAAGGGCTACTAGCCAGAAAGAAAATTGGGCGAGACCAACCGTCGAGGCTCAAGATAGTCAAAGAAGTCAAAAGAGAAGACCGATGGGACTCTAAACCAAAGCGACAAAGGGATACTAAACCTTATATCAAGGGAGGTGGAGCCCTACCACGAAAATGGAAAAGGGACGATGAACCGGAGAAGCCCAGCAAAAGGTTGAGAGGTGCGACAAAGACCACCCACACAAACTTGGCCCAGGCCCATACCAGTATCCCACAGAGTGTGATAGATACGCGAAGGAAAGAAGGAGATTGCACACGTTGTGGAAAGAAAAACCACACCTATCAAATGTGTTGGGGAGACGCCTATATATCGGCGGCAACAGTCAGCTCAAGACCGATAAAAATGGGAATTCGACGAGCAAGATCGGCTATTGTAAAGCCTAAATTAGCTCGCAAAGTCGCAACTGTTCAGTACCCAGCCGGAGTAAATAAAATCTGCGAACAGGTAGACAACAAAGAACTGACCTAGGTCAGTTCATTGGCACCAACAGCGATGGCGATTGGGTATTCAGTGTCCAAAGGGAGCTGGAATCGAATTGGGAACCCCCTTCGGCTGGGGTGTATTGGATACCGACTACGACGGGGATCGGGTAGTCTGTGGGCAACTACGGGAGTTGAAACTCAAAAGATCAAAGCGGCGCGAAGCAAGTCTCTCCTTTCAGGATCAACGCAAGTAGGCTCTAAGTGAAGGGACCCCATGAGGGACTTCTGACCTCGAACACAAGAATCAATATATGGAGAGTCTTGATCTAACAAGAGGATAGTTAACATGCCCAAATGGCCCGGGAGCCAACAGTGCGAAGTTTCTCGAGTCACCTGGTGGTTGCCTGCTACCCGTGTGCAAGCAAGTTACTATACCGAAGATGTTATGACATAGCAATGAAAGATCTACCTGATAACAATACATGACAGGAGGACAACCGACGCGGGCCGTTCCACCTACCACACGAGTCTGAGTCATATTATACCTATATACTATCTTACCTTCTGGCCAGAGTATGGGATAGGGATGTACTGCTTTGGTGCGCAAGGCCCCTCTGAGGGAGCTGGATGGATAACCGAAATCCTAAAGGGGAAGGATTCAGTGAAAGCGGGAACCCCACACCAGGGGAGTAAAATGGCTAATAACTGGACGAAAACCTGCTTGGAGCCTTGGTCTGGTGTGTCGGGAGAAGGAATCCAGCCTGAAAACTGGTCGTGTGCAATAGCATATCGGTGAAACCCCGCTTTAGTATGTAGACCCAGATTGTTATAGCTAAAAATTACTAGTTTGTCTGCGGAGACCTCAATGGTTGAAACTACGTGGGCGTAGTAACGAACATCTTGTTACCTACACCCCTCACCAACGATGCCTAAGTGAAAGAACCAAGAAAGTCTGATCCGCGCTAAGCGCATGGAACTAAGCGCTCCAAAACCAAAACGATAGAACTGTCCGCAGGGATCACTTACCTCCATATTCACAATAAGTGATAGAAAGTTAAAGTCTTATTAGACTCGGGATCAAACGTGTTACTTATCAATAAGGACCTAGTTGAAGACCTTCGCGTTCCCTTTGTAGAACGCGACAATGCAGTTGATATCTTCGGCTTTGACGGATCGTCAGCCGCCTCTGCAGGGAAGTGTTACACTCTCCCAATAAAATTAAGAATAGGAAAAAACTGACACATCTCTGAAGTGTCGTGTGAAGTGGCCAAAGCAGGTCACTACGGAATGATAATTCCTTTTGGTTGGTGGCATCGTGAACACCCAGTGTATCACATAGAAGATGCAGAAAATGGGGCCTTCTCCGCAAAATGTTGCGAAAACTGTATGGAAGGAGATGAAGGAATAGTGGATATGTTCGAATATGACAAATCCGTCGCTTGGGATCCTCATGCCTGCCGCATTGGAAGAATCGGAGCCATCGAAAATTCACTGGAACTCGAATCATTACTGAAAAAGTACTGGAATTACAAACATTTGTTTGAAGCCCAGACGGCAGAAAAATTAGCTCCAAGACGGACATTCGATCACGAAATCAACTGATTCCAGGTTCGACTCCCCCCTGGGGGCCAATATATCCACTGTCCAAAAAACAGCTGAAGGCTTTATGAGAATACTTGGAAACGATGATCAAACAAGCAAAAATCACGCGGAGCCAATCGCCAGCAGGCGCACCCATATTATTCATACCTAAACCAGATGGTAGACTACGCCTAGTTGTGGATTATCGGAATCTAAATAAGATTACTATCCTCAACAAACATCCCCTTCCACTAACGTCCGAACTCAGAGATAGAGTAGCCGGCGCAACGATCTTCATTAAGTTAGACCTTAAGGACGGCTACCACCTGATTAGGATAAATGAAGGAGATGAATGGAAGACAGTATTTTGTACGAGATACGGACACTACGAATATAAGGTTATGCCTTTTGGATTGGTTAATGCTCCGGCAACCTTCCAAGATATGATGAACCAAGTTCTACAGGAATACTTGGACGTCGGAGTCGTGTGTTACCTTGATGATATTCTCATCTACTCAAAGGATGAAAAGGAACACATCGAAGCCGTTAAGAAAGTTTTACAAAGTCTATCCGCCTTTCAGTTACCAGTATCGCTAAAGAAATCGACTTTCCACGCCACAGAGGTAGAATTCCACGGCTATATGGTGGCGGTCGATGGGGTGTCTATGAGCACCCAAAAAGTGGAATCCATAATGGTCTGGAAAGCGCCTAAGTCGGTTAGAGAAGTACAAGTCTTTATGGGGTTTGCTAACTTCTACCGACGATTTATAAAAAACTTCTTGGCTATTTGTAAGCCAATAAATGAGACACTACAAGGAAATCCTGGGAATTTTAAAGCTGGGATCGAACAAAACACTGCTTTTGAAGGGTTAAAGCACTGATTCACCACAGCCTCCATACTCCACCACTTTTTTCCAGAAAGAGAAACCGTGGTAGAGACAGACGCTAGTGATTTTGCTCTACGCTGAGTGCGTTCTTAATACTTTGAGATAAGGTTACATCCAGTGGCTTTCCATTCTAGAAACTTAAATTCGGCTGAGTGCAATTATGAGATTCATGATAAAGAACTTCTCGCAATCCTCGAAGCTTTTAAGGAACGGAGACACTACTTGATCGGAACAGAAAAACCGTTTACAGTCTTTACTGACCATCAGAACCTACAATACTTCCTCACCTCAAAAGTGTGGAGTGGCCGTCAGATTCGATGGGCTCGAAAGTTGGTAGAATACAATTTCCGTATTGTATAATGACCAGGTACCAAGGGCCGAAAGCCTGACGCATTAAGCAGATGGCCAGAGTACCGTCTTGAGGAGGGAGCTACGCATCGCGAACAGAAAATTTTGAAAGAAGAAAATTTCTTATTGTCGCTAGTAGCGAGGGTAGGCGATGAAGGAGAAGACTGGGATGGAGATAAAGATTTCGATTTGGAACCTCGAAGAGGTGGAAAGGAACCCGTCATTAGGGTCAAGAGATTGAGTAAAAAGGCATATTTGCCAACAAAGGGCTCAAGAATGGTGGCAGGACATGACCTGTATGCCATAGAAGGTAATATCGTCCCGAAATGTGGACATGCTTTAATAAGGACGGGTATAGCCGTGGGGCTACCCGTAGGAACTTGCGCAAGAGTTGCCCCAAGAAGTGGATTAGCGGTCCGAAGCGGAATCTCTACCAGTGCAGGAGTAAACAATACTGATTACAGCGGCGAACTAAAAGTCGCACTTTTCAACCATAAGGATGTGGACTGCCAAATAAAAATGGGCGATCGTATAGCTCAACTAGTGGTCAAAAAAGTCAACACCTCGAACATGATGGAAGTAGACGACTTGGAAGATACGGAACGAGGAGCGGCGGGATTCGGAAGCACCGATATAGCAACAAGATCCTTGATCGTCAAGGAACAGGAACCTAGCAGCCGCTACCTACAAGCATCAGCTTAAGACAACGAACATTGGTATGATATTTCAGAAGTACCCGAAAAGGTTTTGATGTCAAATGCTATTATCCTACAGAAAGGCATAAAGCAATTTAATCCGGAATTCCTAAACGAGATACAGGCAGCGATCGGGACAGATGCCCGTGGAGGCAACGAAGGGAAGAATTCATTAGGTTACGAGATGAAGGAAAGGATTTTCCCTAAGACTGGACCTTAACCGACGATCTACTATATTATAAGCAAAGACTATTTGTACCAGATAGTCAGGCGCTATATACTAAGATTGCGGAAGGATATCACGATGCAAAAGTTGCAGGACATTGCGGACAAGAAAGGACTTTGGAAATAATGATGAGAGACCTTTACTGGAAAGGACTTGTGGCATGGGTCAACGACTACATACGATCCTGCGATGAATGCCAACATAACAAGTCGCCTTGACACGCTAAGTACGGATTATTGCAACCACTGCAAATACCCTATGCAGTATGGGCGTCCATCTCAGTGGACTTCATTACACAACTACAAGAGTTGCAAGGATGCACTCAGATAATGGTAGTAGTGGATCGATTCACAAAGATGGCACATTTCATCTGACTTCAGACCTTGGCTACGGCCATGGATGTTGTAAACCCATTCCTGAGAGAAGTATGGAGGCTGCACGGCCTACCAACCAAAATCGTCATGGAAATGGACTCAAAGTTTGCAGGAGAATTTTGGGAATCCATTTGCAAGGTGCTGGAAATTAAGCGAAGAATGTCAACAGCATACCACCCTCAGACTGACGGACAAACTGAACGTATCAATCAAGTGCTGGAAGGTTACCTTCAAAGTTTTGTCAATTATGATCAGGATGACTGGTATCAGCTGCTACCACTAGCTGAATATGTCTATAACAACCCTGCAACCAATACTCACGGGATGTCGCCATTTTATGCGAACTACGGATCCCATCCACAGACAGAATGGATGAAGGAGCGTCAAGCTCAAAATCCCAGAGCGACACTTTACGCAAACTGGATTAAGGCGATACATGAACAAGCAAGAGGGTCACTAGAAAAAACATGAGAAGCGATGTCAAAATATTATGACCAGCAAGCTCGACAACAGCCGGACTTCAAGATCGGGGACAAAGTATTGTTAAACATCAAACACATCCGCACACACGACGGAAATCCAAGAAGCTAAGTCCGAAGCTATGCGGTCTGTTCCAAATTATGGAATGATGAGGATCCAGAGTATTCAAGCTCAACATATCCAACTGATGAAACATTCATCCCGTATTCCATGTCGCACTATTGGAATCCTACCGTGAGTCAGTTCATGGCAATCGCCAACAACCCCCTAGAGAACTGGAGGATATTGACGGCGATCTGCAATGGGAGGTTGAAAAAATCGTAAGAAGTGAAATTGGTTCTGACAGGAAACAAGTACGCGGCCACTATCAAGAGAAGCTGGAACTGTGGTACTTCGTTAAGTGGCAAGGATGTTCGGAAGATGAGAACATATTGGAGCCTGCCACTGGGATGGAAAATGCGGGGGAGGTTGTGGAGAATTTTCATAACGAAAATCCGGACATGCCAGGAAGGGCGGAAGTAAGATAGTCTGGAAAAGGTTTTCCTACCATGGCCAAGTAAGCGTGGAAGGTTTTTTACCCTGACTACACTGAGTCTTAAAATGTATTTAGAAGAAATTATAAAATGGTTATAAAGGCATTCGAGGCGAAGCCTGGAAGGAGGGAGCTCATATTAGGCATATGGAAATCCAAGACATGTACACAGACTCATGGTAGGGTAACTGTGCACAGACCCTCAATTTACCGGAGCCAACACCCCCCTCCGGCCCCCTTATGGGGCCTGCACGTCATTAGCGAGATTTCGAGAGTTGCATCCCATAACTAAAACGTAACATCAATGAAGCCCACTTCATAATACCAGATACGTCTCCGCCGCCTCTCCGACCACATGCTGTTCGCCGGATATATGAGAGGGGACCTTTGGCGACATCTGGGAAGTGGAATGGAGGAATTCCGTCGCAGGTGCATTGAGATAGTAGGCTTCAAAGTCAGGCTTCCTAAACTATCAGCTGAAATTGACAGGACATTTTCAGAGAAATACTCTAGGAGGATACCCCAGTAGTGAAAGCTATTAGGGGTATACCAAATCCACCCACACCCTTCTGAGATCAGCTGTAGGTTGGTTGGTCCTAGTAATAGGACCCCTCTGCGGAGGCCAGCGGACCAAGGGGAAGCATGCTCAGAATGGAAGACCTAGATTAGTCAGAGACCCTTAAGACGCTGACACATCGGGCTCGAACTTGCGACTGGTACTAGCTGGCCCGGCATGAACTTGATCACTTCATGACCGAAGAGACTACTGGAATGATAGTCAACCAGACTAGTGTAAAATAGTAGTCTATGCGGACATCTAAGTTGAAGACTGCTGTTTGGCATAACAAATAGCGCAGTCATCTCAACGGAGGAATACCACTCCGGATCCGTGAAAGGGTGTGATCGGTTTCAGGGTCAAACGGTGTTCGCACTCATAAGATTCTCGATGTTTGCGTATTAAAACCAGAGTGGTACTCTGGAGGCATAGTAGTTAGAAGTAGTCCACGAATACTCAGACGCAGGATATAAATATCTAAGTGCCTCCCGAGCTTTACGGACATCATCAAGCAACAGAGAAGAGATCTTATCAATATAATATTGTTCTACACCATAAATCTTTACCTTACTTTACTTTATCGAGACGTGCCTTCCTTGACAGATTCTCCGATCAAAGATTTCGGGCCCATGTCCCTCAGTTATATACTAGAGTTTGGCGTCCGCCTAACAAGGGCAAAGTTTGTATGGGTGGTTTTTGTCGCACCTCCCATCCTTTTTCTGGGCTTCTATGGTTCATCGTCCCTTTTCCGCTTTCGTGGGGGGGCTCCACCTCCCTTGACATAAGGTTTAGTATCTCCTTGTTGCTTCGGTTTAGAGTCCCGTCGGTCTTCTCTTTTAACCTCTCTGACTATTTTAGGCTTTGACAGTTGGTAGCGCCCAAATCTCTTTCTGGCTAACAATCCTTCTTCTCACCGTCCGCATAGCCTTAGTGCCTCCTCCTATTCTTGATCTGTCATATATTGCAGGGCCGACAACCTGCGGTCAATTTGTTCCGCAAGTTTATCTTCCACTTCCTGCCTCCAGGACTCCCCAGTCATGCGCGCACGAATGTTGTCACTGTGCATGACTCTCAGATAGCGTTCAATACTGCCGTCATTTGTGACTAGTTTCATTGCTCGCAGGGCTAGTCTTCCAGCTTCTACGGAGGCGAATTGCTTAATCATATCATGTTCAAAGCGGATCCATGTCGCCAGCTCTGCCTGCTGGGCTTCCCCTTGAAGTCCATCCATAGCCTTCCAGTACCATATGGTATAAGGAAGGACTATGTCTCCCCTTGTACGGCTGAGCGCATATATGACACGTTCCAGGGCATCATTCCAGATTCGCAGGTTTTGCTCAAAGTAGTCAGTGCATTGTAGGATCCACACATATATATCTTGTGCGGGTTTATCTTCAAAGAATGGGGGTGGCTCTAATAGTCACTTGATGTTTAGCGCCATCGCATTGGCAAGCGTCTCTGCTATTCCAGACTGTTCTGGCGTTTATCCTTGCCCTCTCCAGCTTGGACTTTCTCTACTTCTTCCTCTCTCATCATCATCGTCATCATCGTCGCTGGGATCTCTAGGGTTTCCTCCCTGGGCACCTCAGGGGAATGCATCAGCGGTTTCTCAGCCTTTTCCCTTGTACCTGCGTGTAGGTGGAGCATAGTACTCCCTATCATCCGTTTCTTGGACTGTGGGTAAGGGTGCGGGTCCTGCAGCTTCAGGACTTTGTGCGGTAGCTAGTATTTTATTTATGGCTGCCATTAACTCCTTTAGGGTTTGGTTTGTCTCGATATTCTACAGTTGTTGCTGGTCTTGAGACCTGCGAATCTCCGCTTGCCGGGTTGTCTGATCTGCGCGCATTTGCCCCAGTGTACGGTTGACCTCTCTTTCACGCGCGATGTTCTGGGCGCGAAATTCCACAAATTCTGCTCTTAGACTAAGGACTATTTGTTCCAGAGTCTGGTCTCGGGCTAATGCCGCCTGGCTTTCTTCCCCGAGGGTCCCATGTACCCTTGTGGTTACCCCTTCATGTTCCTGTTGACACCTTTCTTGAGCGTCAATTTTCTTTGCGACTTCTCGCAACATCTCTTCTTGTATCTTCTTGACTTCGCTTTCCACGCCTGCCAGCTGCATCAACAAGATTGCAATATTGTTATCGTGGACATCTTGCCCGCCTGCGATTTGCTGTTGAACCTTAATTAATTTTAAGGTATTATCTTGGGTGCCTCCCTTCAAATATTTGAAGGCGATGTTGGCTTGGTCGAGCGAGGTCTCTATGTCTTGTCTTATTGGACCCAACTTCATTCCAAGACGCGCAGCCAATCTGGCTGTTTGCAGCGTGGTCTCCTGGTCTCGATGTGGGGTCCCTTAATATCCTATGAGTACTTGCGACACTAGAGGATCGGTGAGAAGGTATATTTCCTCTCCGGAACATAGGTTCATGAGGTGTCGAAGGGAAGGGACTATGAGTAGTGGAATCATTGGTTTTATCCGTTGTGTCGGGTCAGGTATCCACAGGTTCACCCGCCGTTAATCTTTTCCTCGGGTCTTGCGGCATCTCAGCCATCGTGATACTTTCCAGGTAGGCTAATTATTCTAACAGCCCTGGATGAGTGATTACCGGTACTTCGTACCAGAGTTCTCGATATCTTTTAAAAGGTTTAAGGAATCGTATGTAAGGTATCCAACGTTTAACATACTCTAGGGGTGTAGGTATAAAAGGGTTCGGTTGGTCCGATTCTGGACTCAAAACCTGAATCTCCGTTTTTTTGAAGTTTAAGATGTACTTGTAGTACATATAAGGATGTGTTAGGCCCAGGCCGAGGGGATGTCTGATCCTCGGATGACTGTGCCCAGGTTTTCCATTTTCTTTTCTTCTGTATTTAAAGAGCACGGGATGCTCCAGTCGACAAAGTTTTCCGACGCGGTCGAATTCCACTCAAAATCCGAACCGTGCCAGGTCCGATATATGCTATTGAATTGATCCCTCGTTGGGATCCCGAAAGGTACTGTGAACCATGAGGGTTCTTGCATATATTCTTCTTCGATTTCAAACAGCTCGCTATCGAAGACTTCTTAGAATGTCTGAATATAGATAGGATAGTGAGGTGCTTCGAAAAAGTAATCGAAGTCTGAGGTGAGGGTGGAGTTTGAAGTGAACTTGTAGTTCATATAGTGAGCCTTGGTAACAGGAGAACTATCAATATACTGTTAGGCGGACACCAAACTCAACTATATAACCGAGGGACGTATGCCAAAATGTTTGTTCGGAGAATCTGTCGAGGAAGGCTCGTCTCGATCAAGTAAAAGTAAGGTAAAGATTTATGAGGTAAACAATTTTATATTGATAAGATCTCTTCTCTACTGCTTGATGATGTCTGTAAAGCTCGGGAGGCACTTCGATATTTATATTCCGCATCTGAGTGTTCGCAGACTACTTCTAACTACTATGCCTCCGAAGTACCACCCTGGCTTCAATATGCAAACGCCCAGAATCTTACGAGTGCGAACACCGTTTGACCCTGAAACTTATCACACCCTTTCGCAGACTCGGAGTAGTATTCCTCCATTGAGATGACTGCGCTATTTGTTATACCAAACAGCCGCCTCCAACTTAGATGTCCGTATGGACTTTTATATGACTTGAATCTTGTTGACTATCTCTCCAGTCGTCTCTTCGGTAATGAAGTGATCAGGTTCATGCCGGGCCACCTAGTGCCAATGGCAAGTCCGAGCCCAATATGTCAACATCTTAAGAGGCTCCGACTTATCTAGGTCTTCCATTCTGAGCGTGCTTCCCCTTGGTCCACCGGCCTCCATAGAGGGATCCTATTTCTAGGACCAACCAACCTACCGCTGATCTCAGAAGGGTATGGGTGGATTCGGTATATCTTTGGTAGCTTCCACTACTAGGATATCCTCTTGGAGTATTTCGCAGGAAAACGACCCATCACTTTCGGCCCATAGTTAGGAAGCCTTACTTTGAAACCTACTAGCTTAATGCACCTGTGACGGGTTTCCTCCGTTGTACTTCCCAGATGTCGCCAAAGGTCCCCTCACATATATCCTGCGAACACCATACGGTTGGATGGAAGGCGGCGACGTATATGGTGTTATGAAGTGGGCTTCATTGATGTGACATTTTAGTTATGGGACGCAACTCTTGAAATTTCGCTAATGACGTGCGGGCCCCATAAGGGGGCCGAAGTGGGATGTTGGCTCCGCTAAATTGAGGGTCTGTGCACAGTTACCCTACCGTGAGTCTGTGCACATGTCTCAGATTTCCATAAGCCTAACACCGAAATATCTCGAAAATAAAAAACAAAAGAAAAAACAA
Source organism: Tuber brumale (assembly GCA_014065205.1). Lineage (NCBI taxonomy): Eukaryota > Fungi > Ascomycota > Pezizomycetes > Pezizales > Tuberaceae > Tuber > Tuber brumale. The sequence goes on along the minus strand of JACCEG010000429.1, from coordinate 109,167 downwards.
ACACCGTAGATCATACAACAACCTGAGCCAGATATATGCGCTGGCAGCGGAAAACCATAGAAGTTATCCCGGAATATGACACAACCGAGAAAAGGTGCCACCTGTGGGGGGTGGAGAAAGAGAGTAGAGCAGTATGGTACTAGCCGAGAGAGGGGGCAGCAGTAGTGTGCAAGCCAACCCAACCACTGGAACCGGGTAGAAACTGAACACAACAGTGTCAACTCTCGGTAATCATATTCATGTCTCACTAGGTAGTCCCCAGTGGTAGAAGGTAAGCGTTTTACCGCCTCCCTCATGTAGTCACTAGTTCCCAAAGAGATAGCGTCACTTAGTTGATAGGATACTACTGCTTAAGCCAATCATGTGGAGGAGCGAGATTGACCCATGGGCCTGTTGAAGAGTTCTTGCATACCATAAACCGTGTTCCCAGCCGTCTGAAGCATGGGAAGCGAACGGTGATGGACCGTATGGAGAGGCCTCGCTAAGCGAGGAAAGGAGCGAGAACAGGCAGTGCGAGAGGCATACTAGCACCCAGAGGAAGGAAAGCCCTGACCTCTTGGAAAAGCAGAGGAGGGTAGTGAGGGGAGGAGGAAAATGGCCATCACTCCTAGGCCGAAGCCATCGTGGGAGGAGAGGGGGTCGATGGTTCGTGAAGTCCAAGCATTGGTAGTTAATTTCAAGTGCGAGGAAAATAGAGGAGATGGAGGATAGAACTAACTACCTGGCTTTTTTATTTATTTTTTTATTTTTACCTTTTTTTATCATCATGTATTCATTATTTACGGTACAAGAACTTGCATGCAGCGCTAGCTATAGCATAAACAAAATCTCAATCTCAAAACACGCAAGCACAAAAGAAATGACTCGCCGCAAGTTATAAAATCCTCCAAGAAGTGTCTGATAGCCGACATGAAATCCCATGGAACTAAAGTAAACAAATACATATATCATGATGAAAAACAAAACCAACCAGCAAAGCCAAAACAAGAACAACTCTATGGAAGGAACAAAACCAATAGTCGGCGTCTTAATTCAGAGCCTGAAGCTGTAGATCAGAAGCTCCATGTGCTGAGGAGAGGGCTCGGGTGGGGGGTCCCAGCACACACGCGGCATGCCAGGGGGAAAGCCTGTGGCTGTCACATTAAGATATTGTGCCAGAGAGTGGAGGACACCTAAGTTGGTCTATAGTGTGCTGTTCCTGCCAATGTCCGTGAGCCTCCAGAGGTAGTGCTCACGAGACTCTTTGTGAGACTCACAGTATAGGATGGTATGAGCAAAGTCCTCCTCATCCTCCTCACAAACTAACTACATAGCTTGTCGTCTCCTCTATCTAGTCCTTCTTACAAGCCAGTTGCAAATTCAAACAACTATGAGTCATAATCACGACTCATACTATCGTATAACACAAAAGTCATATGACTTTAACATTGGTCATGTGTGTGAGTCACATGACCTCTTAATAGATCATGTGTGCGAAATAATATATCCTTTTGCATAGTACCCTTGGTCATGTGCATAGCCTCTATGACCTCTTAATAGGTTAGGTGCATGAAAGTAAACCATAGTGCATAGCCTGTTTAGTCTCGTGTGCAGATCCCATGACCTCTATATAGGTCATATGCATGAAGTCATAATATAACAAATGAAACCCACTGACGAATATCTTCATCATATGTTAGGCATATGGAAATCTGTGACAGAAAGTACATAGACCTCACAGTAGGGTAACTGCGCACAGATACTCGATTTCCGGAAAGCCAACACCCCCCTCCAGTCCACTTATAGGCCCGCACGTCATTAGCAAGATTTTGTAGAGTTGTGTCCTATAACTAAAATATCACATCAATGAAGCCCACTTCATAATACCATATACGTTGCCGCTATCTGTCCGATAGTATGCTGTTCACAAGATATATGAGAAGGGACTCTTAGTGACATTTGGGAAGTGGAATAGAAGAAATCCATGGGAGGCACATTGAGTTAATACGCTTCAAAGTTAGGCTTCCTAATTATGGGCTGAATGTGATGGGAGATTTTCAGTGAAATAGTGTATTAGGATGTTCCAGTGGCAAAGGCTATTAAGGATATACCGAATTCATCTATACCCTTCTGAGACCAGCTGTAGGTTGGTTGGTCCTAGTGAATAGGAGCCCTCTATAGACGCTGGTGGACTAAGCGGAAGCATGCTTAGACAGAAAGACCTAGATAAGTCACAGATCCTTAAGACGTTGACATGTTAGGCTCAGACTTGCAATTGGTACTAGGTGGCCTGGTATGAAACTGATCACTTCATGACTGAAGAGACTACTGAAATAATAGTCAAAAATACTATAGTAATATAATAGTCTATGTGGATAACTAAGTTGAAGCCCACTGTTTGGTATAACAAATAACACAGTTATCTCAATGGAGGAATACTATTCTGTAACCGTGAAAGGATCTGAGAAGTTTCAGGGTTAGATCGTATTTGCACTTATAAGATTCTGGACATTTGCGTATTAAACCCAGAGTGATACTTAGGAGGCATAGTAGTTAGAAGTAGTCCACAAACACTCAGACATGTGATGTAAATATCAAAATGCCTCCTGAGCTTTACAGTCATTATCAAGGAATGAAGAAGAGATCTTATCAATATAATATTGTTCTATATTTCAAATCTTTATTATACCTATTTTCATCTAAATAAGCCTTCCTCCACAGAGTCCTCGATCAAAAGATTTTGGCCTACATCCCTCAGTTATACTGGAGTTTGGCGTCTATCTACCAGTATATTGATCGTTCTTCAATTACCAAGGCTCACTATATAAACTACAAGTTCACTTCAAAACTCCACTCTCAGCTCTCACTTCGATTACACCTTCGAAGCACCTCACTGTCCCATTTACAGTGACCCATTTAAAGAAATATTTGATACTGAGTTGCTTGAAATCAAGTTTATCGAAATCTCAGAATCCTCCTGGTTCACAATACCTTTTCGGATCCCCACGAGAGATCAATTCAAACCCATATATGTACTATAGGTACATTCTAAATCTTCAGAAAAAGGAAATTCATGTTCCAAACCTGGAATCTGATCATCCTAACCTTTCTGGACCATCTTCAAAAGAAATATTGTTATGCTATCTACCATTCATCAAATCCCTTAGACCTTTTAAGAGAGACCAAAAATATTAGCACCAGGTACGAGATCGCGTATTCACAGGTACAACATTAGGATTTAGTTTATACAATAAATCTTTTCAGAGAATGGCGGTAGTACTGAGAGGTCCCAAAGGACCGAAACACATTATAGAAGGAGAACCAATAGATACCAGGCCTGACAACTCTGAAGACAGCAGTTCAAGCCAAGCTGCCCACGTCCCTTCTACAAGCGATGCCCCTCACTTCAGCCAATTTCTATCCCTTTCCCTAGGATTTTGAATGCCAACTGAAATTCCCAAAGGTCCACAATCATCTAGTGTATCTAGTATGTGTTATATGCAAAGATCAGGGATCCAAAAACTACCTGAAAAATACGAGGCCAACCTAAAGAATTTGGTCAGATGTTTAGGAATAACTCTGGTACAAATCCAGTGAGACATTGATACTTGTATCAACTCAGCCAACATTGCCTTTGATAGCCTTATAGGTACAACTCAGGAAAATTCACTAACGTTAATCGAAGTACAACAGAAGTTGGAAGAAGGACAGGACCTCTGCGACAGTGAGATAGTGATCTTATTGATACAGTTAACTGCATTAGAATCAGAGGTGAAGGATATACAAGCGGCTATTATCCATAATGTGGTGGCCAAACTGGCTGAGCAAGATCAGCGGCAACAAGCCCATGAAAATGTAACTACCCAGTTACATGGTAGGCTAGGTTAGCAAGGACAAGAAGCCATAGCTTGAGACCAGACTCAGGAAAAATTGGTTTCTGAACTCCACAGTAAGTTCAATCTTTTTCATGATCATATGGTGGATGGAGACAAGGGCTTTATATCCTGATTATTGGATATACATGCAGCCCTAAAAGAGCAATGAAAATGTATCTGGACTCTACAAAGGGACCAAACCAAAATGCCTGAAGATACTATAGACTCTATCAGAACTATGGAAAAGGCCATAAATGAATTAGTAAATAAAACAAAGAGACTACCAGAAACTGCCCCTCCACCACAACATTTAGTCTCAGAAGAAGGAAATGATGAGGACTACTACTCTATGCCAACTCAGAGAGAGAAGGGAAAAGGCAAGGAAGCCACTGATGTAACTCCGTCAGGTACCCAAGGAGGAGATCAGGATAATCCTGGTGATGATGGCAATGATGATAAAGGGGAAAGAGGAAGAGGAAGAGGAAGTCCAAGCCGTAGACAATGAGGACCAATACTAGAACAATTGGGTATGGCAGAGACACTTGCCAATGCAATGGCGCTGAACATTAAGTGACTATCGGAACTACCCCTATTCTTAGAAGCGAAGACTATGCAAGACATATATAGCTAGATTATACAGTGTACTGAGTATTTTGAAAGAAACTTGCGGATTGGAGACAATACCCGAGAACGAGTTATATATGCGCTAAATTATATAAAAGGTGACATTGTTCTTCCATATACTATTTGATACAAGAGGGCTATGGATGGAGTCAGGGGGAGACACAACAGTCCGAACTGGGTACATGGACATGGTTTGAATACGACAGGATTATAGTTTTTCCCCAATCGAACTAGAAAGATAAGCGCTACAAGACCTGAAGTTGATAAAGTACAAAGGCAGTATCAAACTGTTCCTGACATTTATGCACAACCTAAACATTAGAGCCTGAATGATGGGAGAGTCCTGAATAGAGGAAGTGGAAAATAAACTTCCAAAATAAATCATCCGCAGGTTGTCGGCCCTCAACTACAACATCAGTCAAGAATGGGAAGAGGCATTTTGGGCATGTGGTCGATCAGAAGAAGCATTACTCTTACGAGAAAATCCTGCAAGAGACCTACCATCCAAGCCAAAGATAGTCTAACAAGTCAAACAAGAAGACTGACAGGACTCTGAACGAAAGGGAATAAGGACTAACATATTTTATGTCAAAAGAGGTGGATCCCTACTACAAAAACGGAAACGGGAAAATGAGCTAGAAAAACGAAAAAAAGAAGTTGAGAGTTGTGGCTAAAACAACCCAAACTAACTTCGACCAAGCTCATATTGGCATCCAGCAAAGTGTTATAGACACTCGCAGGTGGGAAAAGTATAGTACATGTTGTGGAAAGAAAAATGACAATTATCAATTATGTTGGGGAGAAGTCCATATATTGGCAGCAACTGTTAGTTCAAGACAGATAAAAATGGGAATTTGGTGTACAAGATCAGCTATTGTAAAGCCTAAATTAGCGCGCAGAGTTACTACTATCCAGCAACCAGCCTAAATAAATAGGATCTGGGAACCAACAGACGATGAAAAACTGACCTTGGTCAGTTCACACGCACCAATGGCGATGGTATTTGGGTAGTCAGCATCCATAGAGAACTGGAATCAAAAAGGGAACCCCTTTTTGCTAGGGTGTATTGGATACAGACCACGATGGGGATCCGATAGTCCGTGTACAACTACGGGAGTTGAAACTCAAAATGATCAAAGTGGCATGAAGCCAGTCTCACATCTTAAGATCAAAGCAAGTAGGCTCTAAGTGAAGAGACCGTATGAGGGACTTGAGAGCTCGAACACGAGTAATCAATATATGGAGAGTCTTGACTGAAAGAAAGAGTAGTCAACATACCCACATGACTCGGGAGCCAATAGTACAAAGTTCCATGAGTCACCTGGTAGCTACCCACTACTCATGTGCAAGTAACTTACTATACTGGAGATATTGGGACATAGCAATGCAAGATCTACCTGATAACAATATGGGTAAGAGGACAGCTAATGCAGGCCGTTCTACCTACCATACGAGTTTGAGTCGTATTATACATGTGTACTACTTTGCCTTCTGGTTAGAGTGTAGAGTAGGGTTGTGCCGCTTTAGTGTACATGGCACCACTGAGGTAGCTAGATAGATGAACTGAAATCTCTATGGAAAATGATTAGTGAAACTGGGAGCTCCATACTTGGTGAGTAAAATAGATAATAACAGCCTGAAAATCTGCTATAAGCATAGGTCTGACATGTCAGGAGAAGGGATCTAGCCTTAAAAAAATCAGTCATGCACAATAGTATAATGGTAGAACGCCGCTTAGTATATAGACCCAGATTGTTAGAGCTAATAATTACAAGTTTGTTTGAGGAGACCTCAATAGTCAAAACTGTATGGGCATAGTAACAAACATTCTGTTACTTATACCCAGTACCAACACTTCCTAAATGAAAGAACCAAGAGAAGCTAATCCGCGCTAATCATGTGGAATTAGACACTCTAAAACCAAAACAATACAACTGTCCAGAGAGGATCGCTTACCTCCATATTCACAATAAGTGATACGAAGTTAAAGTCTTATTAGACTCAAGATCCAATGTATTCCTTATCAATTAGGACCTAGTTGAAGACCTTTGTGTTCCTATTATAGAATGCAGCAATGCAGTTGATATCTTAGGCTTTAATAGCTGATCAGCAGCCTCAGAGGGAAAGTGTTATACCCTACCTATAAAATTGGACATAGGAATGAATCGACACATATCTGAAGTGTTGTGTGAAATTGCTAAAGCAGGGCATTATAGAATGATAATTTTTTTTGATTGGTAGCATCATAAACACTCAGTGTCACACACAAAAGATGTAAATAATGGGACTTTTAATGCAAAATCTTGCGAAAACTGTACGGAAGAAGAGGAAGGAATAGTGGATAAGTTCAAATATGATGAATCTGTTGCTTGGGATCCTAATGCTTGTTGTATTAAAGGAATCGGAACCATTGAAAAATGGCAAAACTCAAAATGTTACCAAAAGAATTCTGGTATTACAAACCTTTGTTTGTAGCCCAAATGGCAGAAAAATTAGCCTCAAGACCTACCTTTGACCATGATATTAAATTAGTCTCCAGATTGACTCCCCCCTAGGGACCGATATACCTACTATCAGAATAACAGCTTCCATATTGATGGGAATACTTGGAAGCCATGATGAAGCTGGGGAAGATTATGCATAGTCAATCACGATCAGGAGTACCTATACTATTCGTACTCAAACCTGATGATGGACTGTGCCTGATTGTGTATTACTGAAACAATGATAAGATTACTATCATCAACTTATATTATTTTCTACTAATATCTGAACTTTGAGACTAAGTAGCTGGTGCCAAGATCTTTACCAAGTTAGACCTTAAAGAAGGCTACCATTTGATTAGGATTAAGGAAAGAGATAAACAGAATATGCCTTCAGAACAAGATATGGACATTACAAATATATGCTTATACCATTCGGATTGGTCAATGCTCTGGCAAGGTTCCAAGATATGATGAACCAAGTATTAAAAGAATACTTAGATGTTGGAGTCATATATTACCTTGATGACATCCTCATATATTCAAAGGATGAGAAGGAACATATCAAAGCAGTCAAAAAAGTCTTACAAAGTTTATCAGACTTTCAATTAACAGTATCACTAAAAAGGTCAACCTTCAATACCAAAGAACTGGAATTCCTAGGCTACAAAGTGGCAGTTGATGGGGCGCCTATAAGCACTCAAAAGGTGGAATCCATAATGGTTTAAAAACCACCCAAGTAGGTTAGAGATGTGCAAGTCATTATTGGATTCGCTAACTTCTACCGACAATTCATACAAAACATTGTGGCTCTTTGCAAGCCAAGAACCGCGACTCTATAAGTAAATCCAAAGAATTTCAAATAGGGAGTGGAGCAGAATATAACATTTGAAGAACTAAAAGACCACTTCATAACAGCTCTCATACTCTACCACTTCTTTCGAGAAAGTGAAACAGTGGTAGAAACTGATGCTAGCGATTTGGCACTCTGTTGTGTCCTTTTTTAATCCTTTGAGAAAAAACTACATCTAGTAGCATTTCATTCCCAGGAATTGAATTTAGTGGAATGCAATTATGAAATCCACGATCAGGAACTCTTCACGATCCTCGAAGCATTCAAAGGATACAGACACTACTTGATTGGAATGGAAAAACCAATTACAGTCTTTACTGACTATCAGAACCTACACTATTTCCTCACCTCGAAAGTCTAGAGTAGCCATCAGATTAGATAAGTACAAAAATTAGTGGAATACAATTTCCCTATTGTATACCAATCAGGCATGAAGGACGAAAAGCCAGATATACTTAGCAGATAGCCAGAGTACTGTCCGGAGGAAGGAGCTATACATCACAAACAGAAAACTTTGAAACTAGAACATTTCTTATTATTGTTAGTACTAAGAATAGGCAATGAAAGAGAAGGCTTTGATAGAGAAAAAGATTTGGACTTGAAACTACGAAGAGGAGGAAATGAACCCGTAATCAGCGTTAGAAAACTGAGTAAGATGGCATATTTGTCAGAGAAAGGCTTAAAGATGGTTGCAGGTCATAACCTATATGCCATAGTGGATGAAATTGTTCCAGAAGAGGGACAAGCATTAACAAGAGCGGAGATGGCCGTGGGGCTACCTGAAGGAACAAATGGAAGAATTGCTCCAAGAAGTGGACTTGCAATACATAGCGGAATCTCTACTGGTGCTGGCATGATCTATTCAGACTACACCAGAGAACTCAAGGTCTTACTATTCAACTATAAGGATATGGCTTGTCAGATAAGAATAGGGGACCATATAGCCTAACTAGTAGTAGAAATAATCCATACCTCAGACATGATAGAAGTAGGACTTAGAAGAAACTGAATGTGGAACAGCAGAATTCAGAAGCACCAATATAGCAACAAGTGCCTTGATCGTCAAAGAACATGAACTTAGCATTAGTTACCTACAGGTATTGGCTAAAGGTAATGAATACTGGTATGATATTTCTGAAGTACCAGAAAGGGTTTTAATGTCAAATGCTATCATCCTACAGAAAGGTATAAAGCAGTTCAATCCAGAATTCTTGGGCAAAATACAGGCAGCGATTGGGACAAACTCAGCTTGAAGACGATGGAGTAAAGAACCTATTAAGCTACCAGATGAAGGAAATGAGATTTCCAAGGATTGGACCTTAACCGATAATCTACTATACTGTAAGCATAGACTATTTGTATCAAATAGCTAGGTACTATATACCAAGACCACAGAAGGATGTTACAATGTAAAAATTGCAGGACATTTAGGACAAGAGAAAATCTTGGAAATCATCATGCGTGACTTCTATTGGAAAGGACTAATAGATTAGATCAATGACTATGTACGATCCTGTCATAAATGCTAACATAATAAGTTGCCTAAACATACAAAGTATGGATTATTGCAACCTTTGCAAATACCCTGCGCAGGATGAGTATCCATTTCAGTAGACTTCATCATACAACTACTGGAGTTACAAGGATGTACTCAGAATATAGTAGTAGTTGATCAGTTTACAAAAAGAGCACACTTCATCAGATTACAGATATCGGCCACTGCTAAAGATATCAGGCATGATCCTAAAGGAAGTCTGGAGGCTGCATGACCTACCAACTGAAATCGTTTCAGATATGGACTCAAAGTTTGTAAGAATTTTGGCAATCTCTTTGTAAGGCGTTAGAAATCAAGCGAAAAATGTTAATGGCATATCACTCTCAAACTGATAGACAAACAGAACATACCAACCAAGTACTGGTAGGATACCTGCAAAGCTTTGTTAACTATAATCAAGATAATTAGTACCAGCTATTACCACTAGCTGAACATGTCTATAAAAATTCTACTACAAATGCCAGTGGGATGTCACTATTTTATATGAACTATGGATTCCATCCACAGACAGAATGGATGAAGAAGTGCGAAGCTCAAAATCCAAGAGCAATACTGTATGCGAACTAGATTAAGGTGATACATGAACAAGCGAGAAGGTCTCCAGAAAAGACAATGGAAGGAATGGCAAAATACTATGATTGGAAGGCAGAGCAACAGCAGGACTTCAAAATTGGGGACAAAGTAATACTCAATGCTAAGAACATATACACTGAATAAAAATCTAAGGGATTAAGCCCCCAGCTTTATGGACCTTTCTGAACCTTAGAGAAAACAGAACCCAGAGCTTCAAGATTAACATATCCGATCAATAGAACATCCATACTATATTCCATGTTGCACTACTAGAACCTTATTGTGAGTTAATTCATAGTAATCGTCAATATCCCCTGAGAGAATGCGGGGATATCGATAGGGATCTACAATGGGAAGTTGAAAAATGTTGTATAAAGCAAGATATACTCTTACAGGAAATAAGTACATGGTCGCTATTAATAGAAGCATGAACTGTGGTTTCTCGTTAAATGGCAGGGGTGCTCTGAAGATGAGAACACCAGAGAGTCAGCAACAGGCATGGAAAATGGAGAAGAAGTTATGAAGAGTTTTTATAGCGAAAACCTAAACATGCCGGGAAGGGCAGAAGTAGGATAGTGAGGAAAATGTTTTCCTACTATGGCCAAGTAAATATGAGAGGTTTTTTACTCTGACCACATAGAGTTCTAAAATGTATATAGAAATAAAATAGTTATAAAGGCATTTGAGACAATGCCTAGTAGGAGGAATCTCATATTCGGCATATCGAAATCTGAGACATAAGGTGTACAGACCTCACGGTAGGGCAACTGTGTACAGACCCTCAATTTCTGAGAAGCCAACACCTCCGGCACATTATCAGGGAGATTTCGCAGGGTTGCATCTCATAACTAAAATGTCATATCAATGAAGCCCAAATCATAATACCTTACATGTCACTGCCGTCTGTCCAACCACATGCTGTTGGAAGGATATAGGAGAAGAGACCTTTGGCGACATCTGGGAAGTGGAACAGAAGAAATCCGTTGTAGGCACATTAACCTAATAGGCTTCAAAGTCAGGTTTCCTAATTATGGGCCACAAGTGATGGGATAATTTTGGTAAAATCCTTCAAGAGGATGTCCCAGTGGCAGATGCTATTAAGAACATACCGAATCCACCCATACTCTTCTGAGATCAGCTGTAAGTTGGTTGGTATTAGTGAATAGGACCTCTCTACAGAGGCCGACAGACCAAGGAGAAGCACGTTTAGACAGGAAGACTTAGATAAGTTGGAGACCCTTAAGACGCTGACACATCGGGCTTGGACTTGCAATTGGCACTAAGTAGCCTGGCATGAAACTGATCATATCATGACCAAAGAGACTACTGGAATGCTAGTTAATAAGACTATAGTAATATAATAGTCTATGCGGATAACTAAGTTGAAGGCTACTATTTGGTATAACCAATAGCTGGGTCATCTCAATAGAGGAACACTATTCCCTAACTGTGAAGGTGTATGAGAAGTTTCAGGGTCGGACAGTATTCACACTTATAAGATTCTGGACATTTGTGTATTAAACCCAGAGTGATACTTAAGAGGCATAGTAGTTAGAAGTAGTCTGTAAACACTCAGACATGTGATATAAATATTGAAGTACCTTCCAAGCTTTACAGATATCATGAAGCAACAGAGAAGAGATCTTATCAATATAACATTGTTTTACATTTCAAATCTTTACTACACCTATTTTATCTAGATGAGCATTCCTCGACAGAGTCTCCGATCAAAAGATTTTGGCCTATGTACCTCAGTTATACTATAGTTTGGCATTTGTTTAACATCAATGTACAAATGTTTCTTTCTACTATCTGTCAGTCTAGAATTGTGACACAGGAGAGATATCCTCATCTCCAAAAATAGATCTTACTTGATTACTATTTAAACTAATCCAACAGGCTGGAATAGTTCTATTTGCTCTCCAACTACATTCTTAAAGAATAATTATCTTGGTAGTCTGATGGCTATGACTACAAGAGTTTGCCACCTACTAAGTCAAAGCTTACTGTCTACCTTTATACATTTTTTGAATTAAGCAATAACTGTGAATGAGCTTGTGACTAAATAGGAGATGCCTGGTAAGTTTTCCACCATGGTGCTCAACTTCCTTATTCTTTCTAGTTAGAAGAAATTCTAACTCCTTCATGGCATTAGCCATATTCTTCTTGTCTCTCTCCTTAACAATTATACCTCCTTTAGGTACACCTTTAGACAATTCTTCCAATGCAACCTGCCTGGATGGACAAAGTGCAATCTCTTCCTCCTCATCACTTTACCTTTTTCAGACTCTCCTACCAGACTGATTCCCAAATTAATTCAGTCCTGAAATATAGCCTTAATATTATCGGAATTACTCGCGGCATAGGTAAGTTTACACTTATTCTTGTAGCAATTGTATGATTCTTTTTCTAGATTCAAGGCTATGTGACTAACATGTACTACTTTCAGCTTTCCCATCTTCTATTAAATCATTTAACATTTTACTATATATTTAAAAAGGCTAGTAATTCCACTCTTAAAGTAATTTAATCTTATTTAATTATATTTTATACTTTCTTTCAATGATTACTATAGTCATTCTCATCCTTACTCCCAGCCTCTCCTTACTCTAACAGATCTGACTCATTGTCAGATATATTACAGTCTGTATTACTCCTCTCTCCATCACAGCTATCTTCCTCACTTATACTAGTAGTTTGAAGATTGTTTTCTAGGACCTTTTTAGCCACTGCTATCCTATTGCCCATAGATGTTGACATCTTTTCAAAGAAACTGGCATTCTGAAATGATTTATAAGTGTCTCAGAGAGATGGTTGTAGATAAAGCACACCTCCTCCTTACTACTTGTATTGTTAATGTTCCCTTCCAGCCTCAGACATCATTGATTTTCACTTCATCCTGGGTAGGTGCATAATGCAGCTGATTTGTGTGTAATTTACTTTCATCTTCTAACAAAATACTCCATCTTGAAACCCACTTTTCTCACCAACTAAAGAGTTCAAGGAGAATTTCTCAACATAGATTTATTCAGAGCTTCTTAATCTATAAGTGTATATTTTTATTTTTAATCCATGATGTTGTGATAGGGTGTCGAGGTGATTAGAGGGGTTTAGCCGTACTGTGGTATCAGTGTTCCGTGCTAAATTGAACAACTAGTTTCGGGGAAGATGTGATCGCCCACAGTATGGGTTTAGCCAACCAGTGCTAAAACAAGTTTTGTGCTATTATGTAACCATAGTGGGTGATCGAACAAGCCTCAGGATGCATCTCGATTGAATTTCACAACTGCAAGTCTCCTGCGAATGTATTTTCTATCTTGATTTCACAGTCTCAGCTTGACATCAAAACTTTCAGTCGACTACATCTATGTATAGTCTCCCGTCCTCATCTATGGTGGTCTCAGAGAAGTATCAAAAACGATTAGCGAGTACAATTGTTCTTTCTGCAGCTCTTAGCTATCACCATATGACCGGAAGACATTTGCGACTTAGACGACAGCGAGAGGCAGAAGAAAGGCAAAGGCAAAGGGACAAGCGAATACGGCCACCAATAAGCTATCTCCAATCACTGGACTGGTCAATGGACAACCCAGAATACCATTTTTTCCATAATGGTCAGGACTTTGTTGAGTACTTCTGGTACGAATCTTTGAAAAGTTGAGTTAGAAAGGGACTAAGAGTAAATGTAGATTTGGTAAAGAAGAAATTCGGATTTTTATTCCAGTTCTAGGAATTCAGAATATTGTATGGCGTAACCGCCTGCAGCCTTCACCCGAGCTTGTCCTGTGCATATTACTACATTGCCTCTCAGCTATCGGAATGCGATTAAATGATGAGATTAAAATCTTTGGCCATTCTCGCAGCTATTTATCATTAGTTTTTAATGATATCTAAATCTATCTAACCTGCCACTTTCGGAATTTCCTTTTTTAGCATCATCAGTGACTTACCTTGAATAAGATCTCTGAATATGTAACTGTGGTCAAAAAGGTAGTAGGAGGAAGAAGTGTTTAGGGATGTATAGATGGCACAATGCACCCATTTTACTGTCCAAGAGAAAAACCAGTCAATGTATTTATTAGGGGGACACCAAACTCAAGTATATAACTGAGGGACGTAGGCCAAAATCTTTGATCGGAGAATCTGTCGAGGAAGGCTCATCATGATGAAAATAGGTAAGATAAAGATTTAAAGTGTGAAACAATATTATGTTGATAAGATCTCTTCTCCATTGCTTGATGATGTCTGTAAAGCTCAGGAGGTACTTCAATATTTATATCCTGCATCTGAGTATTCACAGACTACTTCTAACTATTATGCCTCCGAAGTACCACTCTGGTTTTAATACGCAAATGTCCAGAATCTTATAAGTGCGAACACTGTTTGACCCTGAAACTTATCACACCCTTTCGCAGTCTCGGAAGAGTATTCCTCCGTTGAGATGACCGCGCTATTTGTTATACCAAATAGCGGCCTCCAACTGAGATATTCGCATAGACTATTATATTACTTTAGTCTTGTTGACTATCATTCCAGTAGTCTCTTCGGTCATAAAGTGATCAGGTTTATACCGGGCCACCAAGTGCCAATCGCAAGTCCGAGCCCAATGTGTCAATGTCTTAAGAGGCTCCGACTTATCTAGGTCTTCCATTCTGAGCATGCTTCCCCTTGGTCCGCTGGCCTCCATAGAGGGGTCCTATTACTAGGACTAACCAACCTACAGCTGATCTCAGAATGGTATGAGTGGATTCGGTATACCCCTAATAGCTTCCACTACTGGGATATCCTCTTAGAGTATTTCGCCAAAAACGTCCTGTCACCTTTGGCCTGCAGTTTAGGAAGCCTAACTTTGAAGCCTACTATCTCAATACACCTCCGACGGATTTCCTCCGTTCCACTTCCCAGATGTTGCCAAAGGTCCCCTCTTATATATCCTGTGAGCACCATGCGGTCGGTCGGACGGCGCCAATGTATATGTTGTTATCAAGTGGGCTTCATTGAAGTGACATTTAAGTTATGAGACGCAACTCTCGAAATCTCGCTAATGATGTGTGGGCCCCATAAGGGGGCCGGAGGGGGGTGTTGGCACTCCAGTAAATCGCGGGTCTGTGCGCAGTTACCCTACCGTGGGTCTGTGCACATGTCTCGGATTTCCATATGCCTAACAGTATTACAGTGGCCATAAGAAGACACACGGGTTTCAGTTCCAATCAATCATAAGCCTGGATGGAATTATGTCAAGTCCCCATGGACCATATACTGGACCAAGTAGTGACTGGATGATTTGGAATAGCTCTAGGCTGGAGGGAATTCTTCGCAACCTTCTGGATAATGGCCTTGAGCAGCCAAGGTTTTATTTTTATGGAGATTAAGCCTATCGGCCCACCTTTGATATTTTGGATCTCTATTGGACTTCTGTCCCTGGAACAGCCCTCTCTCTTACTGAGGAAGCAGAAAATCTGCTGATGTCTAGTGCTAAAATTTCCGTTGAATGCGGTTTGACTTAAATGTTAATTTATGGGGGATTAATAATTACAAAAAGGGATTTAGAATTATGCTGTCTCCTGTTGCTGCATATTATCCTGTCTCTATATTGCTCAATAATATTTATACTTTTGTTAAAGAGAGAAATATTGTGTTGGATAAGTTTAATTGTTCTCCTCCAAGCTTGAAAGATTATGTACACAGTATATGTTATTAGTAGTTTAGTTATTTGTCTTTTTTTTTGCCTTTCTTTATGCTACTTATTGCTATTTTCAATGATTTCTTTTGTCTTTTTCAGTTATAAAAATAGTCAAAAATTATATTGAAAATTGAAAGACAAGTTCATTTATTTAACAAAAGTTCAAGGATATAATCCACCTTTGACAAAGTATCTTGCACTATTTCCTTAAGCTTTGCTACCTCCTTACGTACAATTTGTGACTCTTTTTCCAGCTCACTCATTCTTCCATCATCTTGTTGAATATTATGTA
This sequence comes from Tuber brumale, assembly GCA_014065205.1. Classification (NCBI taxonomy): domain Eukaryota; kingdom Fungi; phylum Ascomycota; class Pezizomycetes; order Pezizales; family Tuberaceae; genus Tuber; species Tuber brumale. Next base: position 93,250 of record JACCEG010000429.1, on the reverse strand, counting down.
AATCAAATACTTGGCTCATATGTTGCACTGCTTCAACTAAGCTATCTCCTTGCTTTACATACTTTTCATCCAAGGAAATAGCATGATCTCACAATTTCCTCTTCCTCTCCCTTGCATTTTCCACCTTTTTTCTCTCAGATATACCCTTTGTACTATCAACTGTGAGGCTTAACTCGGTATCTGTATTATCGGTATCGGTGAGGGCAGCAGCAGCTTCATGAAATGTCCTCTTTTTCGACATAGGCAGCAACATATTCTTCCGATCCAGTTTGGCCCTCTCCTGATCGCCTTTTTCTTCCTTCTTTCTGAGTCGCTTAGCCAACCTATCTTCCTCTGCAGGAAAGACCTATTCATTCTAGGCATTGAGGGCTTGGTCTAGTTCGGATTCTGCCAATGCAGTGCCCGATGATCGTGCATCCTATCCTTAATTCTTAGTCTACTACTACTGGAAAGCAACTTCTCATAAATTTAGAAACTCTCTTTTTGATATTAAACTCACCTTAGTGGACCGAGCAGTATACAACTTAAGCATTCGCATTACAATTGTTTGAGCATTTGCAATATTTTTCCTTGTACTGCGATTGAACTCCTCTGTTTTATGTGTCCAAAACTTCTCCTTTCCTTGCAAATATTTCTCCCCACTAGAGCAGCAAAGGCGGACAAGCAAAAGCGGTTCAGAATCAGTCAAACTAGCTCGTTGCCGGAGGCATTCGGGGTGTACAGGGGGGTCAAGGTGTACTGCCTCTTCGATTCGCTTAATTTCGAATGATTCAGGTTGGCTGGAAAGTGAGTTTACACTAGGTGGGGAGTTCCTACCACATTGATTGATTAGTGGTACCAGAGTCAAGCATGGTGGATCTTGTGAATCCAGTGAGGGCGGGCTCATTTGTTGCCAGAATAGAGGAGCAGGGGTAGAGTTCGGGAGCTATCCTGGTAGATCATTTTTACATAATGATAATCTTATTGTGGCTTATATTTTGGAATCTTGTTTGGCTAACTTCTTCGGACTGTTTGCTTATGGGAATACACAGGTTGCAACACCGTGCAAGTTATGTGTTAGTTAACACCATTTGTAACCGGTACTGATTACTGGTTAGGAATTTAGGTATTAGTAGATTCCTGTTGTGTTTTGAAAGAAGTTTCAGGAAATGAGGTGTGCCTCTAGCCTGGTGATATTAGTTTCAAGTATCGGTTTAATACTCTATATGTTTTATGTTTAGTTTCGAGTATAGGTTTGATACTCTATATCTTTTATGTTTGGTCTTGAGTATCGGTTTAATACTCTATATATTTTATGTTTGGTTTTGAGTATCAGTTTGATACTCTATATGTTTTATATTTGGTTTCAAGGCTACTATTTGGAAGTCTTATATGTTTTGATAAGTAAGGCTTCGAGTAGCCAAAGAAGTGTATTTAAGTCTGCTATTCTTCAAGCTAGAAGAGGCAGACTTCGACAGACAGAGTTTTCAATATACTTGATTGAACAGTTACTTTCTTCAGTTTGCTTTGAGAATCTTTAGTTTGAGATCCACCAAATATCTCAGAGACTTTAGTAGTAGCGATAGAGTAAGAAGTCTATTCAACAACCTCAGTTATGGTCTCCGGACTTTACTTCACTAGTTACCACCATTGGTACAGAACAAAGCCCGTTAAATCCATACTTACCACATCTCCCAAGAGGCTGTTACACCGTTTACTATATTGTACATCTTTGATGAAAATATAAATACCCAGACTAGTACCATTACCATGGTGAATCATCTTGTTGCCTCTAGCAACAGCACAATTATCACTTAGTACTGTGCGGCTAAACCCCTCAATTGGGGTTATTTGCTTTTCCTTGTCCCATTGTAGCTGATTTCAAGCAGCTGGCACCATACCGTTGAGCTGTCAGGCACTCTTTAGAATAGCCCCGATTGTGAGCCTGCGAGCCCGGGAGTTGTGGTAGCATGCCACAACCTTGGCATGAGTAATTGAACCTCGGGCTAGGACATTGGAGTTGCCTTTGCTGGTAAGGTTCTTCATTTTTACTTTCCTTTTTGTCTTAGGCTGGGGCCGAGAGTGGTCAGTATTTGCAGTGTTTTCACCTCCTAATCCAGTTCTTATAAGAGTGGATCTAACCATGCCATGGTTCCTGCCAATTATGTAACAGTATGCAGTTCCAAATCTTGCAGTATGTCTTCGATGTGCCTTATGGCTTAACATCAGTTACGGTTCAACCACAGATTTTATTAAACAAGCAACTTAAAAATACATTTCGCCAACTACGTTGCTGTGATTCTTTACTGAGTCTGCTTCCAATCCTTTCTAGAATGCTTAAGTTCTTAAAGAATAGGTTTCCACCATTTTTTTCTATTGCGAATAGCTTCTTTTTGGAGTTGTTCAAGTTCCTTCTCTGCTTTCTCAACCTTCTTCAATGCATCATCATCTTTGTGCCTCTTTTGCACTATAGCTTGAGCTGCAGGTACATAGAGCACACCTCCTTTCTGAACAGTCCGGTGTGATAGCTTTTGTCTGGTTGCAAGTGCCATTTGTGCTGCCTCTGTATGTTCAAGTTCCTGCAAAAGCTGGGTACCAGTATTCGCCTGTACAAGACTTCCCTTAATTTAACGATTTAAATTTCATTTAAATGTAGAGGATATAGAATCAGCATTTTGTAGGTATTCAGCTTGATGTTTCAGTGATCGAACAGTATATGGTGAAGATATTGCGGCTATATAATATGGGAGAGGAGTTGACGGACACTGTGAATGAGTTGTTTGAAATTTCTGAAGACATCATAACACAAGCTTCGTATAATAGGGAACAAGACCAGTCTTTCAGAAAGAGGAGACAATTGTTGTGGACTTAAATGCTTGAGCTCTAATTGTTGAAATCACTGATAAGAACTCCAGCTTGTTAAACTCAAAGCACCTTATTCTTGTGGCATTTTCAATATCCTCTGCGTAATAGTACTTAAGTAGTTGAAAAACAACTATATTGAGAGGCTGTAGTAAGTGCATTGTATGCGGAGGAAGGCAGAATGGAATAATTTGTCTCTCATCACAAAATGTGATGAACTCTTGGGGATAGTGGGACCCATGGCGATCAAGGAGAAGTAGGTGACATGCCCCTACCTACCTATTAGCCAAAAACTGATCAAGATAAAACAGCCATTTCAGGGTAAGACTATTATTAGAGTTTTCAGTCTCTGATACTGTAAGTAAAACATCAACTTCAATGTCGGTTTTCGTTGTCCAATCCTCCATATGTATGCAGCCAGGAAGAATAAGCATTGGGGGCAGTACATGCCCATCATCACTTATCATCTTGCATGAGGTTACCAGCTCACAGTTTGTAGAGCTTCCAAGATATGACTGCCGATTGAGATCCATCATCACTATCCATTGGTCCTTTCTAATGCCGATGCGAAAACCTGTTTCATTGAAGTTGTAAATATCTTCTTTCTGAATTCCCTTCTCTTTACATATAGACCTATAACATTGATACCAATCAAGCAGATCCTCCGGATTGTGTGCATTTTTGCGGCCTTAATCGAGGATCTTATGTTTTCTTATGTAGAATTTAGGATGCCTTTCAAGAAAGTGATGTGTCCAACTGTAACTTGCTTTTGGAGGAAGACTCAGGAGATCACTTGGTATATGATTTCTGTGCAAGATACTATTCGCACAATTGGTGATTATAGCAAACCGTGCAGAAGTTCCTACTTTATCCAGACATTTAAGGTACAGGCAAACAGCCAGTTCCTCAGCCTCCCAAAGCTTTTTGTTTGCTGGATCTCTCTGTAACTTGGTTTGACGTCAACACTACCTTGCTCGAAGCCTCCCTTCAGGAATGTTGAACTTGTACGCAGTTGCAGCAATGTTAGGTTTGTCACACAAAAGTAACATCAAACACGCACTCTCAATTTGGACTTCAATATCACTATAGGTTTTGGTCATATCTTGGCTTGGTGGGTGGTGGCTATGGCATTATCAATTCCAATATTTTCAAATCTGACGTTGAGCCGTATCTGATATTGAGCCGTAAGGCACATCGAAGACATGCTGCAAGATTTGGAACTGCATGCTGTTACATAATCGGCAGGAACCTTGGCACGGTTATATATTTAGAGGCCTGCTCAGGAATGTATGCTAGTACGATAATAGTACCTACCTAGCAACTTAGTCTTATAACTTCTTCTTTATCTTGAGCAGATTAGCTAGCATCCCATTACTTACTACCGGTAGTATACTTACTAACCTAACACCTTACAACTCCTGTTTCACCCTCTCTCTCCTTACTCCCGGCCAGCCCCGGCTTGCTATTCTCAGTCCGAGGATGATACTACCTCTTATGCTGATACAAATACTCATTACTTTTTCTTTTAGTTTGTCTCAACAGAATGCCTAACAAGAATATCTTTACTCACCATAACTCAGGGGAGGGAAATTCTGAACCTCCTAGTGTCGTTCTCGATCATTTCATTCTTTGCGATATTATGTAGAGTGGATAGGCAGTTGGGGGGGGGACACGGTGGACAGCCCTGTCGAGTGTGACACTTGCCACCATATTTGTTGGTATTATGATCGTCCCCCTGCCCCCCTGGTAGCATCCCCCACCACCCGTATGCGAGCGCGACGGTATCGCTTGGTCAGACCCCGGAATACCGGTACTCGAGTATACGAACAAGACGTGGTCGGGTGCCCGGACCTAACTCACAGTTTACTCGAGTAATGACGGAAATCTCTGTGAGTATGCTTGTTATCCTACTCCTTTCAATCAATATCCCCAAATGCTGGGAAACATTGTCGATAGGCACAATCGGAAACGATTCCAATTCCACTATTAAGCCTCGTCCCCAATATTAACTTACATACACACAGAGTAGATATCAAGCTAAATACGAATCCCTCCCTCTCCATCCCCTACATGGCTCCCAAGTCTGGCAAAAATTGTGGAGCAAGTGCACCATACGAGGTTCCAAATCTCATGATCTTGTATGACACCCGACAAAATAAAACTGACTGCACATTGACAAGTTTCCTCCGATTACCGCAGATCCAGATATCAGATCTCAGTTTACCGAGCGGGCTGATCTCGCAGGAAGCTCGCTTCTCAATGACACGTTGAGCGATGTGCAGCACCGGTATTTGGAAGGAACAGTAAGTGCAGATCAACCAAGCAGGCATCATGCTGGGTGACTCAGTTGGGTGCACTTCTCAGCACTTCAACAGGCCTCGCTGCGGCTGAAGATAAAAGCGCAGTTTCTAGTGCTCCCTCCTCCAGCCAGGGAATTATGGCAGCTTGTGGTAGATGGGGGTGGGAAGGACCCACGATGGGGTGTTGATGTTTTCTGCTCTAGACTGTCCAGCGGACAGGGAGCCGGACGCATGAGATTAACAAAGCCACTGACACCGAGGCTCGGATATCATACGGTAGTTGGCAAGTCTGACGGCAAGACATACCGTGTGTAATCGTACAAGTACGGTAGTGATGATGCTATCGGCGGTGGTGTTAACTTTACATGCCCGGTCTAATCTGGAGTTTACGCCTTCCCCTCATTCAGCCCCAGTCAGACTGAGGAAGCCACAATGAGAACAGAAAATACCCACCCCGTGGCCCCTGCGACAAAGTAAAGCCGTTATGGGTGACGAGGGAATCCCTTTCATATCCCCCACCAGCATGCGATCCGTTGATACCAACACTTCATGCCGAGTCGCATCCATACCCCTAATAGATCCGGCCCTACGACGTCATCATCACTAAAAAGCACCAAGCCGAGGTTCGGCGAACATATCGCCCACTTCAACAAGAGCATAAAAGGGGAAAAAGAGGAAAAGGGAAAAAGAAACGACTTTCTTGCAAATCCCAAAAATGTTTAGTCCCTAGAAATAAAAGGGGGGGGATTCAAGAAAGGCTTTGGTTTACTCCTTTCCCCTCAAACCTAATGTAGGTGTATGCGCATGAACATTCCTGTGTTAGAAAAAAAAGGGGGGGGGGCTAGTTTGAGAGTACTTCACGGTGCTACTTACAGAATACTTAGTGCCCGGATATCAGCTCTCCAGTCTAGGTCTTAGAAAAAAAACTTCTTTTGTTCAAACACTGGATTCCCGATGTGTAGTCTTTTTTGTTGGTGCATAGGGGGAGTTCACTGCCCTGCAGTTAAAAGGGGGTTGCATAGTCATGGGTAGTCACTCGGAATGATATGGCTGTTGGGAAGAGGGGCATTGATTGGTTATGCGATAATATCACCTCTTATCTTGTGGAGATCGGTACTTGGATGGGGAAACAACGGTGGATCAACGTGATGTGTGTTAGCTTCCTAGCATAGAAGGTCAAATACCAAGGAAGAGGGAACTGTCCAGGCTGGATGACTGCCGTACTACCGAGGAGTGAAGGGAAGGCGGCCCGGGGCCGAGGTTCTGTGATTGGGGGGAGGTGTTACTCGAGTAGAGATTCTCATCCTCCATCTGTGAGCATGAAGCCAGATGAGACGTACGGGTATACCAGGGGGTTTTAATGGTGGGCTGTGTTCCCCGCCCGGAGATTAGGTTGTCGATGCCTTCTTGGGCTGTCAGGATTCCCTACCGGGACCGTAGAAGCTTGAATAATTGGACAATGTGCTATGCAGTCGAAAATTCCCTACCAGAACTAGAGTACCCGTCCCCTGGAAAAGGGGAGAAAAGCACGGCGCGCGGCGAACTTCCCAGCCCCGCCGAGACATAAAGAAAAAGGAAAGCACCAAACCTTACTATGATACCCGAAGAGGAGGGGACCCCGAGAACATGACAATTATTCGAGCTCCCACTGTAGGCAAAGAGATAGGGTATTGTGATTTTTAGCTGGAGGATTGGGGATTAACCACTCTAGTTTTGGCAGGTCGTGCCTGGTTGGCTTGTTTGGACGCTGGACTATTGGTTGAAAGTGAAGGTATCGTTGCACCTCGCCAAGTTTGCGACTGGTGAAGCCTTGTCCTGCTCTCCGAGTAATTAGCACCAATGCCCTCATAAACGTTTGTGATGACCTCTCTTCCCCTCCAATGGGTACTAGAATCATGAGTATTCTGTGATAATATTATCATAGAGATTATTATTATCGAGCCGTCCCTAACATTGATCCCCGGCTCCCAAACCGAGATAATACCTCCTTTTGATCATAACACGACTGAAGAGAATATCTCATATGATAGATAGCCACATATTCTCTTGCCCGGCCATTACTTTATCAGGTCTGGGGGTTAATTTTTAGTTCTAAGGCTTTAGCATATATATAGTACCGATACATATAACATATTACCTATAAGCCTAATACAATTAATCTAGATGTTCGAATTATGAACCGAATGTGGAGAGGGTTCTATTAGCAAGTTCAGAAACAGATCTTGTAGAGAGTAATGGTATGTTATCATACTAAATTTTTATTACTACAGTAAAATTGAAGTTATTAAGCCCAGTTGTAAATATAAAGAAAAAAATGAGAAGTTATAGCATTGAATAGAGGGAAAATCCTAATCAGATTGAAGATGGCAGTCAAGTACAGGCTCCTTCATATCAAACAATATTATGATCAAACGTTTCGCCCCAGTTGAAGCAGAATGACAAGCAGTTGAAGATATGAAGTTGGTAAAGTATGAGTGCAGCATCAACCCATTTCTAACATTCATGCATAATCTAAATATTAGAGCTTGGAAGACCGGAGAGTCCTGGAGGGAGGAAGTGGAAAATAAAGTTGCAAAACAAAATATCTACAGGTTGTTCACTGTTAATGACGATATGAATCAAGAATGGAATGCAACACATAGGACACGTAGTCGATCAGAAGAAGTACTCCTCACATGAGAGAAGCTTGTAAGAGACCAACTACCCAAGCTGGAAATAGTCTCAGAAGTCAGAAGAGAAGACTAATGGGACTCAAAACAAAAGGGACAAAAGACTAACAAATCCTATGTCAAGGGAGGTGGACATCTGCAAAAATAAACTCTTACATCTTATACTTCTAGTGTGCCTGACGCACAGAATGCCAGAAGGTGAATCACAAGTTAGGATGCAAGTTGGCCTAGCAACTTTGCCCAGGACGCAACCATCCAAGTACAAAATGTGCAGGATGCAACCAGACATGACAACCAAATCTACAAGAGACACAAGATGCAGCCAGATGTAGCAACAAAATCTACAAGAGATACAGGATACAATCAGACTTTGAAACCAAATATCAGAAAAGTATCCTGATGTTGTACTGGCATCTGCCAAATTACTGGATTCACAGGACATAAGGGTATAACTCACACCATTGACCCAGGTCACACTTAGCAATTTATAATATTGGTCTAAAACATTGTCTTTATTATAGTACTAGTATCCTACAAAAGCTAATATACAGAAACACAGAGTAGCCAGGTATTAGTCAAAACCTCAACAGAGGATACCACCTTTATAACAGCTTGTAACTCCATGGATATTGGGGTCAAGTAGACGACCTTTGCACTGGTGGGAAGCTGACACTGAGTAGGTCTAGGTGCTAAAGTATCGCATGCTGTATCATAAGAGCTCTGTAGGAATCTGGCATCAAATTCAGCACTGCGTCAAAATCTCACAAAAGACATGCCAGCTTCTAGCTCCATAGATATTGGTGCTGAGTAGATGCTCCTTACACTGTTGCAAAGCTGGCATCGAGTAGGTCTAGGAGCCAAAGTGTCGCATTCTGCGTCCCAAAGTGTTAGGCATATGGAAATCCGAGACATGTGCACAGACCCACGGTAGGGTAACTGCGCACAAACCCTCAATGTACCGAAATGCCAACACCCCCCTCCGGCCCCCTTATGGGGCCCGCACGTCATTAGCGAGATTTCGAGAGTTGTGTCCCATAACTAAAATGTCACATCAATGAAGCCCACTTTATAACACGATATACGTCGCCGCCGTCCGTCCGACCGCATGCTGTTCGCAGGATATATGAGGGGGGACCTTTGGCGACATCTGGGAAGTGGAACGGAAGAAATCCGTCGGAGGCGCATTGAGATAGTAGGCTTCAAAGCTAGGCTTCCTAATTATGGGCCGAAAGTGACGGGACGTTTTCGGCGAAATACTCCAAGAGGATATCCCAGTGGCGGAAGCTATTAGGGGTATACCGAATCCACCCATACCCTTCTGAGATCAGCTGTAGGTTGGTTGGTCCTAGTAATAGGATCCCTCTACGGAGGCCGGCGGACCAAGGNGGCGTCAACAGGAACATGAAGAAGTAACCACGAGGTTACATGGGACACTCGGGGAAGAAAGCCAAGCGGCACTAGCCCGAGATCAGACTTTGGAACAAATGGTCCTCAGTCTACGCGCGGAATTCACAGAATTCCAAGCCCAATGCACTACGCGTGAAAGGGAAGTCAATCGTACCCTAGGACAAATACGTCTAGATCAGACTACCCGACAGGCAGAAATCCGCCGATACCAGGATCAGCAGCAGCGGCAGAATAAGAAGACCAACGATACTCTAGAAGTATTAACGCAGGCAATAAATAGAGTGTTGGCTACTGCACCAAGTCCCGAAGCTGCGAGACCCGTGCCTCTACCCGCACCACTACCTGCAGTCCAAGAAACGGACGACGGCGAGTACTACGCTCCACCTACACGCAGGGAAAAGGGAAAGGGAAGAGAAGCCGCTGATGCACCCCCCTCAGGTGCACAAGGAGGTAACCCAGGGGATCCCTGTGACGATGACGATGACGAGGATGATGAGAGAGGAAGACGGAGAGGAAGTCCTAGCCGACGCAGGCAAGGAGAAACACCAGGACAGCCTGGTATGGCAGAGACACTTGCCAACGCGATGGCGCTAAACATTAAGCGACCATCAGAGCCACCCCCATTCTTTGAGGATAGACCCGCACAAGATATATTTGTGTGGATTTTGCAATGCAGGGACTATTTCCAAAGAAATCCGCGCATCTGGGATGACGCCCGGGAACGTGTCATATATGCGCTCAGTCGTACAAAAGGAGACATAGTTTTTCCCTATACTATATGGTACTGAAAGGCTATGGACGGACTTCAAGGGGAAACCCAGCAGCCGGAGTTGGCGACATGGACCCGCTTTCAACATGATATGATCAAGCGATTCGCCCCGGTAGAAGCCGAAAGACTAGCTCTTCGAGCAATGAAACTAGTCACGTACGATGGTAGTATTGAACGCTATCTGACACTTATGCACAATCATAACATTCGTGCACGCATGACCGGTGAATCCTGGAGAGAAGTAGTCGAAGACAAACTTCCGGAGCAGATTGTCCGCAGGCTATCGGCCCTGCAATATACGACGGATCAAGAATGGGAGGAGGCACTCAGGCTATGTGAACGATGAGAAGAAGTACTGCTAGCCAGGAAAAGGATTGGGCGAGACCAACCGTCGAAGCCAAAAATAGTCCAAGAGGTCAAAAGAGAAGACCGACGGGACTCTAAACCAAAACGACAAAGGGATACTAAACCTTATGTCAAGGTAGGTGGAGCCCCACCACGAAAACGGAAAAGGGACGATGAACCGGAGAAGCCTAGGAAAAGGTTGGGAGGTGCAACAAAGACCACCCACACAAACTTCGCTCAGGCACACACCGGTATCCCACAGAGTGTGATAGACACTCGGTGAAAAGAAGGAGATTGTACACGTTGTGGAAAGAAAAACCACACCTATCAAACGTGTTGGGGAGATGCCCACATATCGGCGGCAACGGTCAGCTCAAGACCGATAAAAATGGGGATTCAACGAGCAAGATTGGCTATTGTAAAGCCTAAATTAGCTCGCAGAGTCGCAACCACCCAAAACCCAGCCCGGGTGAATAAGATCTGGGAACTGGCTGACGACGAGGAACTGACCTAGGTCAGTTCATTGGCACCAACGGCGACGGCGATTGGGTATTCAGTGTCCTTATGGATTTGGAATCGAAACGGGAACCCCCTTTGGCTGGGGTGTATTGGGTACCGACCACGACGGGGATCGGGTAGTCCGTGTGCAACTACGGGAGTCGAAACTCAAAATGATCAAAGCGGCGCGAAGCAAGTCTCTCCTTTCCGGATCAACGCAAGTAGGCTCTAAGTGAAGAAAC
>JACCEG010000429.1:57766-77579 GCA_014065205.1 Tuber brumale | reverse complement strand
CAAGAGAAGCGGGAACTGTGGTACTTCGTTAAGTGGCAAGGGTGTTCGGAAGATGAGAACACATGGGAGCCTGCCACTGGTATGGAAAATGCGGTGGAAGTTGTGGAGAATTTTCATAATGAAAATCCGGACATGCCAGGAAGGGCAGAAGTAAGATAGTGAGGAAAAGGTTTTCCTACCGTGGCCCAGTAAACGCGGAAGGTTTTTTACCCTGACCACAGTGAGTCTTAAAATGTATTTAAAAGAAATTATAAAAAAAAAATGGTTATAAAGGCATTCGAGGCGAAGCCTGGAAGGAGGGAGCTCATGTTAGGCATATGGAAATCCGAGACATGTGCACAGACCCACGGTAGGGTAACTGCGCACAGACCCTCAATGTACTGAAATGCCAACACCCCCCTGCGGCCCCCTTATGGGGCCCGCACGTCATTAGCGAGATTTCGAGAGTTGTGTCCCATAACTAAAATGTCAGATCAAGGAAGCCCACTTCATAACACCATATACGTCGCCGCCGTCCATCCGACCGCATGCTGTTCGCAGGATATATGAGAGGGGACCTTTGGCGACATCTGGGAAGTGGAACGGAAGAAATCCGTGGGAGGCGCATTGAGATAGTAGGCTTCAAAGCTAGGCTTCCTAATTATGGGCCGAAAGTGACAGGACGTTTTCGGCGAAATACTCCAAGAGGATATCCCTGTGGCTGAAGCTATTAGGGGTATACCGAATCCACCCATACCCTTCTGAGATCAGCTGTAGGTTGGTTGGTCCTAGTAATAGGACCCCTCTACGGAGGCCGGCGGACCAAGGGGAAGCACGCTCAGAATGGAAGACCTAGATAAGTCGGAGTCCCTTAAAACCTTGACACGTTGGGCTCGGACTTGCGATTGGCACTAGGTGGTCCGGCATGAACCTGATCACTTCATGACTGAGGAGACGACTGGACGATAGTCAACAAGACTAAAGTCATATAAAAGTCTATGCGGACATCTAAGTTGGAGGCGGCTGTTTGGCATAACTAATAGCGCAGTCATCTCAACGGAGGAATACTATTCCGAGTCCGCGAAAGGGTGTGATAAGTTTCGGGGTCAAACGGTGTTCGCACTTATAAGATTCTGGACGATTGCGTATTAAAACCAGAGCGGTACTTCGGAGGCATAGTAGTTAGAAGTAGTCCGCGAACACTCAGACGCGGGGTATAAATATCGAAGTGCCTCCCGAGCTTTACAGACATCATCAAGCAACGGAGAAGAGATCTTATCAATATAATATTGTTCTACATTTTAATCTTTACCTTACCTATTTTAATCGAGACGAGCCTTCCTCGACAGATTCTCCAAATAAAGATTTCGGGCCTACGTCCCTCGGTTATATACTTGAGTTTGGCGTCTGCCTAACACAAAGGCTCTGTCGAAATCAGGCATGAAAGTCAGTACTTAGGCAAAACTATTAGGCATATAGAAATCTGAGACAAGTGCACAGACCCAGGGTAGGGTAACTAAGTACAGACATTCAATTTTCGAAGAGGGCAATACCCTACTCTGGCCCCGTTATGGGGCCCATATATCATTAGCGAGATTTCAAGAGTTGCATCCTATAACGAAATTATCCAATCAATGAAGCCCACTTCATAACACCATATATGTCACCACCATCTGTCTGACCGCATGCTGTTCACAGATTATATGAGAGGAGACCTTTGGCGATATCTGGGAGGTAGAACGGAGGAGGTCCTTCAGAGGTGCATTGAGATAGTAGGCTTCAAAGTTAGGCTTCCTATACTATGGACTAAAGGTGACGGGACTTTTCGGCGAAATACTCCAAGAGGATTTCCCTATAGTGGAGACTATGGAGGACATACTGAATCCACCCATACCCTTCTGGGATCAGCTGTATGTTGATAGGTCCTAGTAATAGGACCCATCTACGGAGGTCGGTGGACCAAGGGGAGGTATGCTCTGAAAGCAAGACCTAGATAAGTCAGAGACCTTTAAGATGTTGACACATTGGGCTAGGACTTGCAATTAACACTAGGTGGCCCAGCATGAAACTGATCACTTCATGACCGAAAAGACTACAGGAATGATAGTTAACAAGACTAAAGTAATCTAATAGTCTATGTGGACAACTAAGTTGAAGACTATTATTTGGTATAATAAATAGTACAGTTATCTCAACAGAGGAATACTATTCCGTAACCATGAAAAGGTGTAATAAGTTTCTGGGTTAAACGGTGTTCACACTTCTAAGATTATAGACATTTGCATATTAAAACCAGAGTAGTACTTCAGAGGCATAGTAGTTAAAAGTAGTCCACGGATACTCAGACGCTGGATATAAATATCGCAGTGCCTTCCGAGCTTTGGAGACATCATCAAGCAACAGAGAAGAGATCTTATCAATATAAAATTGTTTTACGCTTTAAATATTTACCTTACCAATTTTTCTCGAGACAAGTCTTCTTCAACAGATTCACTGAACAAAGATTTTAGCCTATATTCCTTAGTTATATAAGAGTTTGGCTTCTGTCATAACAGTAGATTGATAGTTTTCCTATTATCAAGGCTCACTATATGAACTATGAGTTCACTTCGAACTCCACCCACAACTCTAACTAGATTACATTTTCGAGGTACCTCACTATCCCATTTGTATTTATACGATTCCTTAAATCTTTTATGAGATATCGAGAAAGGTGGTATGAAGTACCAGTAATCACTCATCCAGGACTATTGGAACAATTAGCCTATCTGGAAAAGGTAATAATAGCTGAGATACTACTAGATCCAAGAAAGAGGATAATGGTAGGAGTACCCATAAACACCCGACCGGATACAATGGGAGCCGATGACTTAGTCATATGGAGTCCATCCATGTCAACACCTCAAGAGCTATAATTCTTAAGAGGAGTGGTACCCCCCCCTCTCACCGATTATCCAGTGTCGTAAGTACACATCAGATATCACAGTCTTCTATGCCAAAGTCAAGAGACCATGCTACAAATCTAGCTAAGTTAGCTAGCCATCTAGGAATAACCTTGAGTCAAATAAGGCAAGATATTGATATCTCACTTCACCAAGCCAATATCGCCTTCAAATATTTGAAGAAAGACAGCCAAGGCAATATCTTGCAACTACCTAAGGTTCAACAACAAATCGCAAATAGATAAGATGTTTCTGACAATGACATTGCAATATTGTTAATGCAGCTGATAGATGTGGAATAAGAGGTTAAAAATATCTAGCACGAAATGCTATAGGAAGTGGCAAAGAAAATAGACACACCAGACAAGCATCAACCAGAATATGAAGAGGTAACTATGAGGTTACGTAGAACTCTGGGGCAACAAAGCCAGGAGGCATTAGCGCGAGATCAGATGCAGGAGTAAATAGTTACCAGCCAAACAACAGATTCTTGGAATTCTGTTCTCCAAGTATCAATCATGAAAGGGATGTCAACCATATCATAGGATAATGGCATTTGGACCACACAACTCACTTCATGAAGATCCTAAATCTCAATAACCAATAATAGCAGCAAAATGAGGAGACAAATAATCTCTTAAAAGTATTAACAGCATCAGTACATAAGATACTAGCTGCCATACTAAGTCAAGAAGCTGCCAGACCAGGACCCTTACCTGCAGTCGAGGAGGAAAATGACAAAGATTACTACCCTCTACCTATACAAAGTGTCAAGGAGAAAGGCAATGAAGCCGCTGATGTATTCCCCTCAGGGGCCCAGGGAAGTGAGCCAGGAGATCCTAGCGATGATGATGACAATGATGATGAAAGAGGAAAAAGGAGAGGAAGTCCAAACCATAGCAGGCAAGGACAGACACTAGAACAGTCTGGTATGGCAGAAACACTTGCCACTGCAGTGGCATTCAATGTAAAGCGGCCATCAGAGCCAACCCTATTTTTTAAAGACAAATCCATGCAGGACATATATGTCTGAATTATATAATGCACAGACTATATTGAAAGAAACCTGTGGATCTGGGATAATGGCTGGGCACAAGTTATATACGCGCTCAACCAGACAAAGTAGGACATAGTGCTTGCTTACACTATTTGGTATAGGAAGGCTATGGACAGACTTTAAGGGGAAACCCAGCAGCCAGAATTGGCTACCTGGACTCATTTTGAATATGACATGATCAAATGATTCGCTCCAGTAGAAGTTGAAAGACCAGCGCTATGAGAAATAAAGCTGGTCAAATACAAGGGCAGTATTGAGTGATACTTCACGATCATGCACAACCTCAATATTAGGGCATGCATGACCAGAGAATCCTGGAAAAAGGATGTCGAATTCAAACTTCTGAAACAAATAGTATACAGGTTGTCATTCTTGCAATACACAACAGATCAAGAATGGGAAGAAGCACTTCGGCTATGTGGTCTATCAGAAGAAGTACTTCTCGCTAAGAAAAGGCTGATAAGAGACCAACTGTCCAAGCCAAAGATAGTCCAAGAAGTGAAAAGAGAAGACCGATGGAACTCTGAACCAAAGTGACAAAGGGATAGTAAACCTTATGTCAGAGGAAGTGGAGCCCTATAATAGAAGCAGAAAAGAGACGATGAGCCAGAGAAGCTCGGGAAGATTTTGGGAGGTGTGGTAAAGACAACCCACACAAACTTTGACTAGGCCCATACCGGTATCCCACAGAGTATGATAGACTCTCAGAGGCGAGATGGAGATTGTACATATTGTGGAAAGAAAAACCACACATATCAGACAGGCTGGGGAGATGCCCACATACCAGTGGCAACAGTCAGTTCAAGACCGATAAAGATGGTAATCCGTTGTGCAAGATTGATTATTATAAAGCCTAAATTAGCACATAAAGTCTCTACAGTCCAGCAACCAGCCCGAAAGAATAAGATCTAGGAACTGGTTGATGATGAGAAACTGACTTAGGTCAGTTCATAGGCATCATTGGTGATAGTGTTTAAGTAGTCAGTGTCAATACAGAACTGAAATCGAAATGGGAACCCCCTTTGGCTGAGGTATTTTGGATACCAACGATGACAGAGATTGGGTAGTCCATGTACAACTACTGGAGATGAAATTCAAAATGATCAAAGCAGCACGAAGCAAGTCTCACCTTTTAAGATCAATACAAGTAGGCTCTAAGTAAAAGGATCCTGTGAGGGACTTGTGAGTGCAAAACAAGAATTAATATGTGGAGAGTCTTGGCTAAAAGAGAGGATAGTTAACATGCCCACATGTCTTGAGAGCCAACAGTATGAAGTTCTACAAGTTACCTGGTGGCTGCGCGATACTCATATGCTAGCAAGTTACTATACCGAAGAAGTTGAGCCATGGCAATGCAAGATCTACCTGATAATAATATGGGTAGGAGGACAACCAAGGCAGGCTGTTCTACCTACCACACAAGTCTGAGTCACATTATACATATGTACTGTCTTGCCTTCTCCTCAGTGTATGGGGCAGCAATGTACCGCTTTAGTAGGCAAGGCCCCTCGGAGGTAGCTAGACAAATAACTGAAACCCTAAAGGAAAGGATTGGTGAAAGTGGTAACTCCACAGCCTGGGAGCAAAATGGCTAATAACCACCAGAAAATCTACCATGAGCCTAGGTCTGGCATGTCGGGCAAAGGTATCCTACCTGAAAACTGGTCATGTGCAATTGCGTATTGGTGGAATGCTGCTTAGTAT
This sequence comes from Tuber brumale, assembly GCA_014065205.1. NCBI lineage: Eukaryota > Fungi > Ascomycota > Pezizomycetes > Pezizales > Tuberaceae > Tuber > Tuber brumale. Next base: position 71,897 of record JACCEG010000429.1, on the reverse strand, counting down.
GTAGACCCAGTTTGTTAGAGCTAAATAGCTACTAGTTTGTCTGAGGAGACCTCAATGGTTGAAACTACGTGGGCGTAGTAACAAATACCTTGTTACCTACACCTAACACTAATGATGCCAAAATTCACAAACCAGGAAAATCTAATCCGTGCTAAGTGCTTGGAATTAGACACTCTCAAACTAAAACAATACAACAATCTAGAGAGGATCACTTACCTCCATATACATGATAAGTGATACAATGTTATAGTCTTTTTTGAAACAGGATCTAATGTATTCCTTATCAATAATAACCTAGTTGAAAACCTTTGCATTCCTATTGTGGAATGCAGCAATGCAGTTGATATCTTAGACTTTAATGGATCATGTTAGGTGGACACCGATCTCGAGTATAACTGAGGGACATAGGCTAAAATCTTGGTTTGGAGAATCTGTCGAGGAAGGCTTATCTCGATAAGGTAAAGGTGAAGTAAAAGGTTATGAGGTAAACAATTTTATGTTGATAAGATCTCTTCTCAGTTGCTTGATGATGTCTGAAAAGAATGAGAGGCACTGCGATATTTATATCCCGCATCTGAGTGTTCGCGGACTACTTCTAACTACTACGCCCCCGAAGTACCATCCTGGTTTTAGTACGCAAACGTCCAGAATCTTATAAGTGTGAACACCATTTGACCCTGAAACTTATCACACTCTTTCGCGGTCACAGGATAGTATTCTTCTATTAAGATGACTGCACTATTTGTTATTCCAAACAGCGGCCTCTAACCTAGATATCTGCATAGACTATTATATTACTTTAGTCTTTTTGACTATCGTTTCAGTAGTCTCTTCGGTCAAGAAGTAATCCAGTTCATACCGGGCCACCTAGTGCCAATCGCAAGTCCGAGCCCGATGTGTCAACGTCTCAATGGGCTCCAACTTATCTAGGTCTTCTATTCTGAGCATGCTTCCCCTTGGTCCGCCGGCCTCTGTAGAGGGGTCCTATTACTAGTACTAACCAACCTACAGCTGATCTCAGAAGGGTATGGGTGGATTCGGTATACCCGTAATAGCCTTTGTTACTGGGGCATCCTCCTGGAGTATTTCGTCGAAAACGTCCCATCACCTTTCGGCCTATAGTTTAGGAAGCCTAACTTTGAAGCCTACTATCTCAATGCGCCTCCGACGGGTTTCTTCCGTTCTACTTTTCAAATGTCACCAAAGGTCCCCTCTCATATATCCTGCGAACAGCATGCGGTCGGACGGACAGAGGTGACGTACATGGTATCGTGAAGTGGGCTTCATTGATGTGACCTTTTAGTTATAGGACGCAACTCTCGAAATCTCGCTAATGACGTGCGGGCCCCATAAGTGGGCTGGAGGGGGGTGTTAGCACTCCAGTAAATCTGAGGGTCTGTGCGCAGTTACCCTGCCGTGAGGTCTGTGTACTTATCTCAGATTTCCATATGCCTAACAGATCATCAGTAGCTGCGGGAGGGAAGTGTTATACCCTGTCTTTAAAATTGGAGATAGGAAAAAACTGACACATTTCTGTAGTGTCATATGAAGTGGCTAAAGCAGGTCATTATAGAATGATTATTCTGTTTGGCTGATGCCATCATGGACAACCAGTGTCGAACATAGTAGATGCAGATAATTGGACTTTTACTATAAAAAGTTACAAAAACTATGGGGAAGAAGATGAAGGAATAGTGGATATATCCGAGTATGACAAATTCGTCACTTGTGACCGAAATGCTTTTCTCATTGGAATGATCGGAACTATTGCAAATGTGGTGGAACGTGAATCATTACCTTAAGAATACTGGTATTACGAACATTTTTTTGAAGTACAGATGGCGGAAATGCTAGCCTCAAGACAAACCTTCGATCAAAAGATTAAGTTGAGTCCTAGATCAACTCTCCCTTGGGGGGTGATATATCCACTTTCCGAGAAACAGCTTAAGGCTTTGCAAGAATATTTGGAAAATATGATTAAGCAGGAAAAGATTACATGAAGTCAATCCCCAGCAAGAGTACCTATATTATCCGTACCCTAACCTGATGGCAGCCTACATCTGGTTGTGGATTATTGTAATCTAAACAAAATTACTATTCTTAACAAACACGCGCTTCCACTAATGTCTGAAGTTTGAGACACAGTAGCCCAACCCAAGATCTTCACCAAGCTTAACCATAAAGACAGCTACCACTTGATTAGGATTAAAAAAGGAAATGAATGGAAAACAGCTTTGCAGATGAGATATAGGCACTACAAATACAATGTTATGCCTTTTGGATTGGTCAATGCTCAGGCAACTTTTCAAGATATGATGAGTTAAGTGCTTAAGGAATACTTTGATGTAGGGGTAGTATGTTACCTTGATGACATCCTTATATATTCAAAAGACAAAAAGGAACACATCGAGGCTGTTAAAAGAGTTTTACAAAGTCTATCACACTTTTTATTAGCGGTATCACTACAGAAATCAACCTTTCACACCAAGGATATGGCATTTTTAGGCTACATTGTGGCAGTTGACTGGGTATTTATGAGCACCCATAAGGTGGAATCCATAATGGTTTGGAAACTACCTAAGTCGATTAGAGATGTGCAAGTCTTTATTGGATTCACTAACTTCTACTGACGATTTATCAAAAACTAGTTAACTATTTGCAAACCCATAACGGTGACATTAGAAGAGAATCTTAAGGGTTTCAAATGGGGAGTTGAGCTGAATACAGCTTTCGAAGAACTAAAGCAACAATTCACTACAGCTCCCATACTCTACCACTGTTTCATAGAAAGAAGGACTGTAGTTGAAACTGTCACTAGCGATTTTGCGCTTGGTTGTGTCCTTTCTCAATACTTTGAGAAAAGATTATATCCCGTAGTGTTCCATTCACGAAAATCGAACTCAGTGGAGCACAATTGCAAGATTTATGATAAGGAACTTCTCACAATCCTAGAAGCATTCAAAGAATGGAGACACTACTTAAGCAGAACAGAGAAACTAATTACAGTCTTTACCGACCATTAAAACCTGGAATACTTCCTCACCTCAAAAGTCTAGAGTGGCCGTCAAATTCGATGGGCTCAAAAGTAGGTGGAATACAATTTTTGTATTGTATACTGACCAGGCACAAAGGGTGGAAAATCTACCGCATTAAGTAGACAGCTAGAATAGCATCCTCAGGGGAGAACTATGTATCGAGAACAGAAAGTTTTAAAACTATGATGTTTCTTAATATTACTAGTAGTAAGGGTAGGCAATAAAGGAGATGACTGTGATGGAGACAAGGACTTGGATTTGGAACCCCGAAGAGGTGGAAAGGATCCCATAATTAGGGTTAAGAGATTGAGCAAGATGGCATACTTGCTAATAAAGGGCTCAAGAATGGTGGCTATATATGACCTGTATGACATAGAGTATAACATTTTCACGAAATATGATCAAGCATTAATAAGAACTGGGATAGCTGTAGGACTACGCGATGGAAGATACTAAAGAGTTACTTCAAGAAGCGGATTAGTAGTTCGAAGTGGAATCTCCATCAGAGCTGTGATAATCGATACTGATTACACAGGTGAACTGAAGGTCGTACTTTTCAAACATAAAGACATAAACTGTCAGATGAGAATGGGTGATCGCATAGCTCAACTGGCAGTAGAAAAAAAGAATACCACAGATATAATAGAGGTAACCGAGCTAGAGGAGACAGAAAGTGGGACTGCAGGATATGCAAGTACCGATATAGCGACAAAATCCTTGATTGTCAAGGAACAGGAATCTACCTTCAGTTACTTACAAGTATCAACTAAAGACAATGAACACTGGTACGATATTTCAGAAGTACCAGAGAAAGTTCTGATGTCAAATGCTATTATCCTACAAAAAGGTATGAAGCAGTTTAATCCTGAATTCTTAAGTAAGATACAGGCAGCTATCAAGATGGACACGGCTTGGAGGCGATAGAGTGAAGAACTCATTAGATTACGAGACTAAGGAAAAGATTTTCACAAGGATTAGACCTTAACCGACGATCTACTATATTATAAGCAAAGACCATTTGTACCAAATAGTCAGGCACTATATACCAAGATCGCCGAAGAATGTCACGATGCAAAGGTTGCAGGACATTTTAGACAAGAGAAAACCTTGGAGATCATTATGCGGGACTTCTATGAGAAAGGACTAGGGGAATAGGTCAACCATTACATAAGATACTGTAATGAATGCCAATATAACAAATCGCCTAGATATGCTAAGTACAGATTATTACAACCAATGTAAATACCATATGCAGTATGGATATTTCATCTTAGTGGACTTCATTACACAACTAGCGGAGTGGCTGAGATACACTCAGATAATAGTAGTAGTTGATCAATTCGCCAAGATAGCACATTTTATAGGACTACAGACATTGGCTACAGACATTGGATACAGCCATGGATGTTACAAATGCATTGCTTTATGAAGTCTGGGGGGTACATGGCCTACCAACTGAAATCATTTCAGATATAGACTCAAAGTTCGCAGGAGAGCTCTGGGAATCCCTCTACAAGGTACTGGAAATTAAGCGCAGAATGTCAACAGCATACTACACTCAAACTGATAGACAAACAGAACATACTAACTAAGTGCTAGAAGGATACCTGCGAAGTTTTGTCAACGATGATCAGGATGACTGGTATCAGCTATTACCATGAGCTGAGCACGCTTGTAATAATTCCGCTACCAATGCACATGGGATGTCACCAGTCTATGCGAACTATGGATTTTTATCCACAGACAGAGTAGATAAATGAGTGAGAAGCTCAAAATCCAGAAGCAATGCTCTACACAAACTAGATTAAGACAATATATGAACAAGTAAGAGGATCACTAGGAAAAAGAAGGAAAGAAATGTCTAAATACTATGACCTAAAAGCTAGACAACAGCCAGACTGCAAGATTGGAGACAAAGTAATATTAAATACAAAAAACATTAGCACCCGACGGAAATCTAAAAAGCTAAGCTCAAGCTTTGGGGGTCTTTTCCAAATCTTGGAAAAATGAGGATCACAAGCACGAACGCTCAACATATCCAATCAATGGAATATCCATCCCATATTCCATGTCGCATTACTGGAACCCTATCGCAAATCAGTTCACGGCAAGCGTTTATAACCTCCTAGAGAACTGGAGGACGTTGACAGTGATCTACAATGGGAGGTCAAAAAATTAGTAAGAAGCAAGATTCGCTCTTACAGAAAAAAGGTACGCAGCTACTATTAAGAGAAGCAGAAACAGTGGTACTTCGTCAAATGGCAAGGGTGTACAGAAGATGAGAACACATGGGAGCCAGCCACTGGTATGGAAAAAGGGGAGAAATTTGTGGAAAACTTTCAAAGTAAAAATCTGGATATGCCAGGAAGGACAGAAGTAAGTTAGTGGGGAAAAGGTTTTCCTACCATGGCCAAGTAAACACGGAAGGTTTTTTACCCTGACTATACTGAGTCTTAAAATGTATTTAGAAATGTTATAAAAGTTATAAAGAAATACTAGACAAAGCCTGGTAGGAGGGAGCTCATGTTAAGCATATAAAAATCTGAGACAAGTGCACAGACCCATAATAGGGTAACTGCACATAGACCTTCACCTTCCTAAGAGGCCAACACCCCTCTCCAGCACCCATGATAGGGCCTGCACATTATCAGCGAGATTTCAAGAGTTGCATCCTGTAACTGAAATGTCACATCAATGAAGCCCACTTTATAATACCATATACATCACTGCCATCTGTCTGACCACATGCTGTTCACAGGATATATGAGAGGGAACATTTAGTGACATCTGGGAAGTGGAATGGAGGAATTCTGTCAGCAGCGCAAGGGGATAGTAGGATTCAAAGTTAGGCTTCCTAAACTATAGACCATTGGTGATGGGACATTTTGGGCAAAATACTGTAAGAGGATGTCTCAGTAGTGGAGACCATAGAGGACATACCAAATCCACCCATACCCTTTTGAGATCAGCTGTATGTTGGTTGGTCCTAGTAATAGGACACTTCCGTGTAGGCCAGCAGACCAAGGGGAGGCACACTCAGAAAGAAAGACCTAGATAAGTCAGAGACCCTTAAGACATTGACACGTTAGGCTTGGACTTGCAATTGGCACTAGGTGTCCCAGTAAGAAACTGATCACTTCATGACTGAAGAGACTACGGGAATGATAGTCAACAAGACTAAAGTAATCTAATAGTCTATGCGGACAACTAAGTTGAAACCCGTTGTTTGGTATAACAAATAGCGTAGTCATCTCAACAGAGGAATACTATTCTGTAACCGTGAAAGAATGTGATAAGTTTCAGGATCAAACAGTGTGCACACTTCTAAGATTCTGGATGTTTGTATATTAAAACCAGAGTGGTACTTTGGAGGCATAGTAGTTAGAAATAGTCCACAAATACTCAGACATGGGATATAAATATCGAAGTTTCTCCTGAGCTTTAGAGATATCATCAAGCAATACAGAAGACATCTTATCAATATAAAATTATTTTACACTTTAAATCATTATCTTACCTATTCTTATCGAGATGAGCCTTCCTTGACAGATCCTCCGAACAAAGATTTTGGCCCACATCTCTCAGTTGTACTAGAGTTTGGCATCCACCATAATAATAACCTCGTTAGAGAATCCCACCTTCAGACCAGCTTGTAGCTCCATGGATATTGGCATCGAGTAGACGTTCATTGCACCATTGCAAGGCTAGCGTCGAGCCGGTCTAGTTGCTAAAATGTCTCATACCACAGCCTCATTGCTGTGTAGAAATCTGCCGTTAAAGTCCGCACTTAGTCAAAACCTAGCCTGAGAATACCACCTCCAGAACAGCCTATAGCTCCGTAGATACTAGTGTCAAGTAGGTGGCCTTTACACCATTAGATACCTGGCATCAAGTAGGCCTAGGTGCCAAAGTATCGCATACCACGGTCTCAGAACCCTATAGGAATCAGGTGTCAAAGTTAGCACTTAGTCAGAACCTTGCCAGAGAATACCACCTCCATAAGAGCATGTACCTCCCTGGATATTGGCATCGAGTCGATATCTTTTGCACCATTTGAAAGCTGACATTCAGTTCGTCTAGATACCAAAGTGTTGCATACTACATCCTCAGGGCTCTGTAGGAATCTGTTGTCAAATTAGCACTTAGTCACAACCTCGCCAAAGACTCACCAGCTTGTAACTTCATGGGTATTAGCACTGAGAAGACGTTCTTTACACCATTGGAACGCCAGTGTCGGGCATGTCCAGGCGCTAGAGCATTTTGAGCTGAGTCCAAATGGCCCTGGTGGAATCTGGCATCAAAGTCAGTATCTAGTCATAACTTTATCAAAGACTTGTCAGCCTGTAACTCAATGGATATTGGTGCAATGAAGTTAGTAGACATTCTTTGCACCATTGGAATGATGGTGTCGAGTACGTCCAGGTACCAAGGTGCTCCATGCTACAACCCAAGGGCCCTGTCGGAATCTGGTCCCAAAGTCAGTCTTTAGTCACATTCTCATCAAAGTCTCACCAGCCTGTAACTCCATGAATATTAGTGTCAAGTAGACGGCCTATGTACCACTGGAAAGCTGGCATCGAGTAGGCCTAGATGTCAAAGTGTCGCATGCTGCACCCCAAGGGCTGTGTAGGAATCTGGCATGAAAACTAGTACTTAGTCAAAACCTTACTTAAAACTTGTCAAGCTGTAACTCTATAAACATATGCATCAGGGAGATATCCAGTAGACCATTGCAAAGCTGGCATCGAGTACGTCTAGGTGCCAAAGTGCTGGATGCTGTGTCCCTAGAACTTTGTAGGAATCTGGTATCAAGGTCAGCACTTAGTCAAAACCTTATCCAATGCTTGCCAGGCTGTAACTCTAGAGACATTCACGTTGAGGAGAAATTTTATAAACTGTTAGAGAGCTGGCATTGAGTACACCTAGGTGCCAAAGTACTAGAAGCTGAGCCCGAGGGACCCTGTAGCAATTTGGTGTCAAAGTCAGCACTTAGTCAAAACCTTCTTGTAACCGGTACTGCTTACTGGTTTAGGATTTCAGGTATCAGTTGATACAGTTTGTATTTTGAATTTGCTTCAAGAAACAAGGTGTTCTTTTAGTTTGATAGTATAGAGTTTGATACTCTATATATTTTATGTTTGGTTCGAGTATCAGTTTAATACTCTATATGTTTTATATTTGGTTTCAAGGCTAGCACTTTCAGAGCCTCAAATGTTTTCTGATATAAGGCTCAGGGTAGCCTAACCAGTGTATTTAAGAACTGCTATTCTTCATGTAAGATGAAGCAAACTTCGATAGACAGAGTTTTTTACAATATACTTGGTTGAATAGTTACTCTCTTCAGTTCACTTCAAGAATCTTTAATTTGAGATCCACTAAACATCTCAGAAACTTTAGTAGTTGCGATTCAGTAAAGAGTTCATTCAATAACCTTAGTCAGAGCCTCCGGACTTTGCTTCAATAGTTACCACCTTCGGAAAAAGAATAAAGCCCAATACCATACATTTACTGCATCACCCGTAAGGCAGTTACAGTAGGGCTATCCCTAAAACCTTTCAGTATGGAGCATAGGCCTTGCGAGCTCTGAGTAGGGAAGAAGTGAGAGAGGAGGGCATCGTTGATTTCTAATGGTAAGTTTGCCTAGGAAATCTGAGGGAACCTGTTGGGAGGTCTGCTGAATGCAAACCTCTTTGCCATTCACAGTATCTGTAGGCTAGTGGATTTGTGGAAGTTTTTCCAGCACTTGTTTTTAGCTTTCTTGATTGCTTCAAAGTATAATCTTCTAGCTATGCAAATGTCATAAGGGGAGGAGGGGAGCAGGAATCTGCGAGCAGTGTAGACCATTGAGTGGAAGGCTGACTGCTGGGCTATGAGGTCAGAGAACTACCAGGATTTTGATCAATGTGAGGATCTTTTCTGGGGGGCGTATTCTCAAAGTGTGGCGGTCATCCTAGTCATAGTAATATCAAACCAATTCGCTAGGCTACTGGGGGTCGGGAAAGGGAAGGGGAGAGAGGTGATAGTCAGAGCCCTGATGTTGAGAGTTGCTTTGTTCTAGTCTAGTTTTGACCAGGATGGAAAAGGAGGAGGTGGGCATACAAATAGGGGGAAGAACTGAGCAAGGACTTGGACATAGTCTAAGCCTATAGGTGGTAGAGGTATAGACTATTTTTCAAAATACGAAAAGGGAGTCACATTTGCAAATGCTAGGTCTAGGACAAATGGCCTTGGAGTTACATCGAATAGGAAGAAGATAAGTATGCCTAGAGTGTTTAAGAGAAATAAGCCTTCTTGTGCAGCTTTCTCATAGTAGGAGGTGGGTACAGCCAACTTGGAGACTGTGAAAGATCTCAAAGGGTCTGACAAAGGGTGGTGAAGGTTGAAGTCACCTACTACCAGTATAGGTCTTGATGAGTGGGAAAAAGTGTATTCTGAGTGGGAGAAAGCTGAAGGAAATTATTACTTTATACTTCTCAACATATATAGTAGTAAGGATTAAAAAATCACAATTCCACATACCTCTAAGTAATACTTACTAGTTATACCTATTACTTGAATTTCCAAACATATTTTAATTATGATATAAATTCTATAATCTCAGCTATTTTTAATGTTTATTAGAGTCACCTACCATCTAATACTATTGTTACAGTAATATTAGACAATCTACTATCAGAAAGAAGTACAACTTTTCTTGAGATACTTGTATTCATTAGATCTAAAGCTTTTTTAAGAATTCTTTTTTCTACTTTCAGAACTTGACAAAATTAAAGTACCTACTCAAAGTTGTAGGATTTACTTTATCCAAATTAATGCAACTATAATTTTGAAATATAAAGAATCTACATTCAAGTTATTAAAATTTATTAATATTAATATTATTTTTAAACAAAGTATATAAAAATAAAAGTCAAAATATGCTTTATTCTAATTCCTAATACTGGAAAAGTAATAATATTCAAGTAAATATATGAAAGTAATAATTATACTCTAATAGTAATAGGTTTACAAGAAATACTGTTAGGAAAAAATACTGATGAACAAAAAAAAAAAAAAGAGTTGAGAATGAAAAATTCATAGTATTTTGTATATGCCAAATACACCACTACTGCCTATTTTTGTATTTACTTTCAGAAAAGCTGAGAAATGCTAAGCTTTTCTGACATACCAAATACGTCCTAATCCTCCTTCTTTTTCTTGCCCTGAATGTCCAGGTCTACTCACTTTTGAATAATATTTGTGAACATGACCAGGTCTACATATGCGCCAAGGCTGACTGCATATGACCTGCATAAATATAGATTTTTGTGAAAAATTAAGAAATTGAAAATACAAGACGGGAACAAGAGAACTAGAGTGCGATAATATATTAAAAACAAGTGTAAGGATTACAGGAGATAATATAGGAGAGCCATTCATGGCCAGTCACTCATAGGAAAAGTAGTATTATAAAAGAGCTAATAGTTAAAGTCATTTCCACTATCATCCTGAATACAAGCCTCAATCCCTGATTCCATAAAGTCAATATGCTTATTTATCCTTTCAGTAGGATAGTTAAGCTGTTCTTCCTTAACAATTGCACATATTGCCACCGCTGTCATCCATATCCCTAACCGTAGCCGTATTTGATCTTTGATCTCAAACTTTATTGTTTCAATAGGGTTGACATCAGGGGAGTTAGCTGGCCAATAAAGCTTTTGAAAGTTCAAAAGTGCTCGGGGATGATCATGGTAGTAGTGGATATGGGCAGGAGCAGTGTCCTCCATGATAAGGAGGTTCAGAGAAGTTGTAGCCCAGGCATTACATGCAAAAGGATAGAGCAGAGGGTTAAGAATACATTCACTGTATATGAACCAGTCAATCCCTCCACATCTATTCTTTCCTCGCTCTTTTAGTTCCAGAGAGTCATTTGCAAACCCCATTCCATTCAACCACTCTACCTCTAGCACCTCCACCTGGTATTCCTGTTGGAACTGAATCTCAGCCTCTTTTTTTTGCTCCTTCATCTCATAAGGTGTTGTATATAAATGGTATGGAAGAGTAGTACCTATTGTAAATTGAAAATTACATACATCAAACTTAGTTAGTAATTGATTATACTAGGAAGGATTAATCAAAGAGTATAACTATTCTACAGTACCATTATATCCATAAAGAATAGCTCGCCGAAGCATCACTGTGGCACCTTTAGGAAACTTGACATTCATATTTCGTGGCAAATATACCTCTCCTGGCCACCGGAGCACACCGCATGCATGGCGATGAGATAAATGTTAGGAATATGGAAATCCGAGACATGTGCACAGACCCACAGTAGGGTAACTGCACACAGATCCGCGATTTACTGGAGTGCCAACACCCTCCTCCTGCCCCCTTATAGGGCCCGCACGTCATTAGCGAGATTTCAAGAGTTGCATCCCATAACTAAAAAGTCACATCAATGAAGTCCACTTTATAATACCATATACGTCGCCGCCGTCCGTCCGACTGCATGCTGTTCGCAGGGTATATGAGAGGAGACCTTTGGCGACATCTGGGAAGTGGAAGGGAAGAAATCCGGAGAGGCACATTGAGATAGTAGACTTCAAAGTTAGGCTTCCTAAACTATAGGCCGAAAGGTAATGGGACGTTTTCGACGAAATACTCCAGGAGGATGCCCCAGTGGCAGAGGCTATTAGGAGTATACCGAATCTACCCATACCTTTCTGAGATCAGCTGTAGGTTGGTTGGTCCTAGTAATATGACTCCTCTACGGAGGCTGGCGGACCAAGGGGAAGCATGCTCAGAATGGAAGACCTAGATAAGTCAGAGTCCCTTGAGATGTTGACACGTCGGGCTCAGACTTGCAATTGGCACTAGGTGGCCCAGTATGAACTTGATCACTTCACGACCGAAGAGACTACTGGAACAATAGTCAACAAGACTAAAGTAATATAATAGTCTATGCGGATATCTAAGTTAGAAGCCGCTGTTTGGAATAACAATAGCGCGGTCATCTTAACGGAGGAATACTACTCCGTGACCGTGAAAGGGTGTGATAAGTTTCAGGGTCAAACAGTGTTCGCACTTATAAGATTCTGGATGTTTGTGTATTAAAACAGGATGGTACTTCAGGGGCATAGTGGTTAGAAGTAGTCCACGAACACTCCGATGCGGGATATAAATATCGAAGTGCCTCCTGAGCTTTACAGATACCATCAAGCAACGGAGAAGAGATCTTATCAATATAAAATTGTTTATGCTATAAATCTTTACCTTACCTATTTTATCGAGATGAGCCTTCCTCGACAGATTCTCCAATCAAAGATTTTGGCCTACATCCTTCAGTGATATACTTGAGTTTGGCGTCTGCCTAACAATAAATCACCTATTTCCAAGTAGCTTTCATCAGTAAATATTACCTCCTGGTAGTTTAAATGCCGGTGGCAAAGACAGAAGGTAAGTCTGGCTGCACGCTGCTCAGGCTTTAGCTGTAGTTTCTCAGTTGGTTTGCACCAGCAGATGTTGCTTTCAAGTAGAATTTTCTTTACTGTATTCACACATATATTTAGTCCAGCTAGTAAATTTATTTAATATTAGCTATGTACGTTAAAATTACTATCAAGTCTCCAAAGTAGAATAAGGAATGAAGAAGAAGAAAAAAAAAAGCTGCCAGCAATTGCAAGATCATTGTATGACATTCGATAGTGGGTACTATTGGAGAGCATAACCCTCACAAGATGTTCTTTTTCATCCTATATAGTTACACACCACGACCCCTTTAGGGAATTTGGCTTTGGAGCCATATTCTCTGTAGTACAAAGATCCAGATTGCCTGTCTTGAGAGAGTGTTTTCTGGCTTCGTAGATGATATTTGAACAGGTACTCTGCAGGATACCTGTTTCCCATGCAATGTCCTCGAGAGTCATCTTTTGATGGCCATTTAGGCTTGCATATGCTAGTATCTGGCCGCTTTTGCTCATTGGGGTTATCCTTCCCCGTGGGCTAATTACTGGCATATTGAAGACTCAGAAATAAAATATGAAAATAGATTTTCCACAATATTGATCTTTAGTGTGATAGATACAAGCTCAACAAAGTTGAACAAACCTTTGGGAACTAGGAATACTTCTTCTACAAACTATTTAGGTCACAATCTTCATTTAATGTGTTGTCATAGGGGTTTCTACTGGCTTAACTTGCATATGCCGGCGCCTGCGGACCTGGTCGTGTTCACAAACGTCATTCAAATGCGAGTACTTGACTAGCCGTAATCTGTCGGTGTCTTAATAAGTTGCCAAGTACTAAAGTCTGCTCCAACGTGCCTGACCACGAAGTTTAGACTACTCTCTCTGACAGCCAAGAGATAGCCGCTAGAACCGGTTACCGATGTGTACTCGTACGTACCTGTCCCCCCCTTACCCCTTCTAATCATGAGGTATCACTCAATATTTCTAATTTGTGCTAGTTTCCACAAAAATACCTGTACCCTGCTTGTTCAGGAGTTCTGCGCGACTTCTACTCACCAGCGTGTCATCAGGGGTACCGGTACTTGGCAATTCATAAAGTATTCGGAAGCCTTGGCGCCAAGGTAAACTAATGGGCAGCTAAACATGGGTCAAAGCATCCGAATACTTTATGAACGGTCAAGTACTCGAGTGCGATACAACTTGACTGAATAGTTCGATGTGGTGATCCCAAGCTCCGTCACCACGATTTTCCGCACCCTGCTTTTCACCTTCCTATTTAGGAAGGTGAAAAGTGGGGTTCAACACCACAAACACAATCTCATGATCCTGCCTGGCCACTGAACTTGGAGCTTCATAAGTGTGCTGGAATGGCATCCTCTGGGATTAAAAGAAAATACTCCCTGAGCCAGTACTTCCAGGCTGGTCAGGGCAACAAACAAAAAAGGTTTCTTGGGTCCTTAAAACAAGAAAAAGGTCTTCTCTGTTCTCCTTTGACTGGAACATGAAAATGGGGTGAAAGAAGTTGTTATTTTGGTGTCTACTGGTGGTGTTTTCTTTTCTGCTTGCCTTTTCTGAGTTTTTGGGGAGGATGGTAGGATTGAAGTACATTGGACAGGGGTGGATTTCTTTTGTTCAATGGGTTTTTAG
>JACCEG010000429.1:30778-57114 GCA_014065205.1 Tuber brumale | reverse complement strand
AAAAAAAAAAAAAAAAAAAAAAAAAAAAAAAAAAAAAAAAAAGAAGAGAGGGGAAAGAGGGATATAATAACAGGAAAAAAACAAAAAAAAACAAATAGAGGTACCGGTAATCAGGAGTCGCGTTGAAAGTGTTGCGCATTATCGACGTGGATAACTCAAAGCTGACTATTATTGGGTCAACCTTCCTTACGGTGTCGTCCACCCGATGCCGCAGCGGTAGTCTTGCCCATAGCTTCCTCAATCTATTTCCGGCACCGACATCACGATGACCCGAACAAGTGGTTTGGGTGCTGAATTACAGTATTACCAACCCTACCTCGACATTATGTAATGTGTAGAGGCATGTACTGTACTCGTACAGTACTGGTACAGTACTGGCACTCGAGCACAGTATATAACTTACTCTACCTGTACTAGAGTGCCGGAACGGACGAATTCAAACACTTGTACTCGAGTAATGGGGCGGTATGGTGGTGGAGAAACGTATTCCGACGGGGGAAGTCCTGTATCATTCTGGGACAAGCGACATGTCGCATGGGCTGTTGCAGCGTTGCTGCGTAATTCAGGTACCGTTCCGAAAACTTGCATCTAGAGCATGGATGGGGGCCATCTGGTAAGCGGTGATGTGGTTGGTCCGTCGCTTTTTCTTTTTCGCCCTTCCTCTGTTTTATGTGTGTTGACATTTTGAACGTCTCCCGGCCCCATGTCGTCCGTGTGGGACGGGGGAAACATCGCCTGGACTGTCTGGAGCGCCGACTGATTAGCCTCAAAGTTTCCTCAAGCGTTTGTCATTTTCTTTTTTTGTTTTTGTTACCGTTTTTGTTTTTTTGGGATTTTTTTTTTTCTCTTCTCCTTTTCTCCTCGTTTGTTCCTGTGATACCGGTATGGTTCTACACGTACCAGTTCGGCTGCAACTCGGTATGTTGTTTTTTGGTATTGATTCGATACCATGATAATGTTATGATAATAGGGAAAACCTAGGGGGAGAAGATGGAACAACCGAGATCCATAGTCTACTGGTTTATTCTATTTATTATCATTATCATCATTTTTATTTTTTTCGTGTTTTGAGCTAAGATGGGAGAGCATGTGTGTGTGGGAAGTGCGTAAAGGGAAGGAGGCCCAGCAACTTTCCCATGCCGTGGTGGCTATTTGCTGGGAGAAAAAGAGAGGTGCGCTGCGCTGACCGTTCGAACGAGCCCACAGCAAAACATCCCCTTCTCTCTCGCCCCCCTGCACTTTGCCAGAAGTTGCACTTTGGCAGCTCTTTCCAGCGCGACCTCCCCCCCTCTCGCTCAGCACCCACATACCGGTACGGCACCATGAACATACCGGTACTCAAGAACTGCACTCAAGCTGCACACTCAATTCAGAACGCTCCCTGGACAGGCCTCGCTCGCCATGCCGGTCCGCTGAACTAGACACACTTCCGCCCAGTCTCGGTATCTGTTGTTAGATAGATGTGGGCAACGCTAGCCCGCTTGACTGTTCTCTCCTCGCTTTCTTGCTCGGGTAATGGAGTGAGGAACACCGTATCATACTTGAACTTGTGGATTATGTTGAAAAGAGGAAAAAAGAAACAAGAAAAGGAAAATAAATAAATAATAAAAAAGAAGTAAAAATAAAAAGGAAAAAGGGCTGCTTTGCCTTGACTGTGTCGTACCAGTGCTGCCCTGGCCGTGTGTGCCTGTCCACTTTTGAATATGTGAGCGAGAATGGTGTGGGTGTGCGGTTGATAGATCGATGATGGTGGATGGATGGGTGTGGTCGCCTGGCAATTCACTTACTCCTGGATGCTTGCTGCTGGCTGGCTGATATTCACCGCCTCTCCCCCCCCACACGCACGCCCCCCCCTTCTCTTCTCTTCCCTTTCTCTCTTTCTCCCTCCTACCCTCACCGACAGTTGATCTCCAGGCTTCGTGATCTTCCTTTCTTTACTAAATCTCCATACACTTTAACTTTGCTCGCCTTTTTCAGGATCCAGCCTCACTCATTCGGCTGTCCTAGACGCTCTTTTTTGGCACCCTTTCACTAGTCCTTCCTTCCTTCCTTCACGGCTCCTCAGCCATCACCACACTTTTCACGAAGTTCATCAAAACCGTAACCTTTAGCCCATTCTTTTTCTTTTTTCCAAACGTGCTTTCAACACTCATCCAGTTGATGACACTTCCACACTCCCTGTCTTTCTAATCTTTTCATTCTTTTCGTTCAACAGTTTTTCTCTTTTTCTCCAAAAAGAAGCAACTTTCAGGATTCGACGTCTCCGACCGGCGCGAAAGTTCCACACGATCACAAGCACTTTGAGATTTACGTACCACTCTCACCTCCAAATTATCCGACCCTATTGATTCTACACAGTTCAGGTTAACTGTCGATAAGTCGTATTTTTTGACTTGAACCTTTTTTCGGCCAATAATTCGGACGTTTCTTCGAGTTCTCGGCTGCTTTAGGGGTATCGCGAAGACCCCAGCCCTGCTCAATCTCCGGACGCAGGAATTGGCTTAAAGTGCCAGATTTGCACAAGGTACGAAAGCACAGAGCCAGAGGGCTGGGTCACATAATTCACAGTGTCATCGGCTGACAACCTTGCTGAGACCTATAGCCCACACTTACTCTCACCTTACATTCACAATACTCAGCAGGATGTCTTCAATGACTAGTCCTTCCCCCTCTCCCCCACACCAGCAGGCAAACATGTCGCGACGCCCGCCGCGCAAGAGCACTCTCACCCAGCAGCAAAAGAATCAGAAGCGCCAGCGTGCAACGCAGGAGCAGTTGGTTACTTTGGAGGCAGAGTTCAATAAGAACCCAACACCCACAGCTATTGTTCGTGAACGGATCGCCCAGGAAATTAACATGACCGAGCGATCAGTACAGATCTGGTTTCAAAATCGGTATGTCGTCTTTTGCGTATTATCGATCGGATAGAGTGATCTAACATTGTACATTTGCAGTCGCGCCAAGATCAAGCACTTGGCCAAGAAGAGTCTTGAGACTGGGGAGGAGTGTGACGCTGTTCCTGATTGCGTGCGTCAATACTTTGCGATGCAAGCAATGGAAAATGGAAAAGCATTCCCTCGTGGTCTCATGGGAGATCGATCCCGAAGTCTTTCGGCTTATGGCAATGGTAATATGTTGAACCCAGAGCAAAGTCCCCAGGGAAAAATCGGTATGTTAGAAATTCCGAGCATATGCTACACCTGTTACATCCAACTAACCTTCATTAGTGATCCACCACTTTACATGTCGTTCATTGAGCATTGGGTCGTGGCGCCGGGTTGGGCAGAACGCGATGGACCTGGTCATATTCTATTCGCCAGAGAAGGCCTGTATCACCTACTACATCAACAATGATTCAGCCGGCTATAAGATTGAGTATCCATTCGCATACATCAAGAACATCGAAATTGAGGGTTTGGATTCTCCGGTCACGCCCCACGGAGCACAGAAGCAGGGACAACTTGTTATCACCTTGACCCAGCCACCCAACTTCTTCATGGACTCGTCTGGATCTGCATCCGGATCTGGTGGGTTTTACCAGTGTGGTGATTTTACCGAGGACCAACAGGCTTCCCAGGTCTTGACCCATCAACTTGGCGGGCACCCAAAGATCCTCCAAAGTCAGCTTGAGAAGTTGATGAACTTGGATGCATTTGCGAACAGACACCTCCACGCCCAATCACATTTGCAGCAGTTTTATGACAACCCGACCTTTTCAGTTTCTGCTCCTGTGTCGCCCCAAATTGTGCGGCCCGCCTCATCTAACGATGTTGACACCCATCCCGGTTACCCACAGGACCCTGCCCCCGGGCACAACTTTCACCAGAAGCACAGGCGTACTAGGAGTCGCTCTGTTCCACTTGCCATTGATTTCAATCAGCTCCAGCAGAATATGCCATCATTTTCGTTCCAGGATGCTCAAGACCATCTTTATGCTCCCGCCCCTCAGCATCCTCACGCACTTGTCAACTCGGGGCTGCCGAATCCGCTCCGCATTGATACGTCTTCTTCCGGATTCCTTGACTACAGGCCCGGATCAGCGTACCCTCTTTCGGCTGCTACCACCACCTCCCCTTCAGATTATGCCAGTCCCTCGATGATCAACTCTTCCCTGCAACATGATTTGAACAACAATGCTAGTTATGGTACCCCATACAGCTTACCTTTCCTTTCGCCTCTAGTCGACCCAACCAACACCGTTGGTACTTCTGTTTCTCCCATCTCGATGGGTCATGGTGACCCGGTCATCGCCAGCACCTCACCCCCTTTGTCCCACCTGCACCGATCCACAAGCTCCGAATTGTTCCCCGAGTCATATGATCAACAAAACCCTCTTTCGGACGATGGTGTTGGATTGAGCGAGTTGTACTCAAAGCAGTCCCTGGCTCTATCAGGCCACTCCCCGTCAGTGGAGGATCAGGACGACGTGGATATGCAGCAAATGATGCACTTTTCGTTAGCGCAAGGTGTTCCACCGGTAGCGGACGGAATGTAATCGGCCCAACTGGGCAGCTGGAACACCGCATGCATCTCTGGATACATATTGATCCCCCTAGTATAGCGCGTTAATATTCCTTCTTTCCGATGTCTTTCATCCTTCCCCTTTCATTCACATTTGGTTTTCCTTTTCCTACTTTTCCTTTGTTATACTTGTTTTTGTCATTATTTTGCATCTTGCGTTGCTCTTCGGTTGCTTTTCTGTATGGCTATTGCGGTGATTGGGGGTTCATTTTTGCTCTAGGCATGATTCGAGGCTGGCTACTCATCACTGTGGGAATTGCTTGTTTTTCATTTTCATAAAAAATCCTTTTTTCCTTTTAACGGTTTCATTAGGCAGAAGGGACATTTCTATTGAGTTGGATTGGGTGGCTGCAGGGATAGGTGGTTCATGGCTTTCATATGCTTGGTTGTAATAGTAAGCCCAGTTCCGGTAGAACTTTGGACCTTAGGGAGGCGTTCAATTGGTAGGACAAATGGGGATGGTAGGACATCCCACCAAAATATTATTCCCTACACTATTTATACACAAAATTTAATAATGTGCCTCGCAATTCTTCAATTGTGTTGTCTTTTTTTCTTCTCTCTTCATTTTTTCCTTTACTTCTTTTCCGTTTGCTTTGAGAACAAATTATCTATTTTAATCTTCACCTTTTCCTTTTTTCCTTGTCCGCTCTTTCTCGTTTTTCTTTTCATGGTTACCTGATTTCCTGACTTTTTGGATTCGAATCCTAGTGGGGCATGAAATTCGTTGGCATATACCTCTGCATTCCCCCATCACCTCCCTCTTTCTATCTCCTCGTTCGCTACCGTATTAGCACCATTTATATGTAACAGTACATGTAGCAACATCACGATTTCCCAATACCGTACCTGCCTAGTATTGAAATTAACTTTGAAACTCAATGGGATGCGAAGACGGAGGATTTCGTTCAAACGTCGTCCTCCTTTTCTTTTTTTGTGCACGATTTCCAACTTGAAGTAGTACCTCGATCCATCTATGTCCGATAGACGGTAGACTTCTCGAGTAGTGCGGTCGAATTGAAGTTGGGCAAGTGAGGCGGCAGCCCCCGTACAGAATCACCAGCTTCAACTCGTCGGCCGGGCTAGCACACCCGTTGACAAGGGGGCTTGCGGGGGAAGTCGGTCAGCCGGTAATGGTACTGTACCGATACGTAGCCATCGATCATCGACGTAGTTTTGGGCTCGGGGGGGAAAAAGAAAAGAACAGAAAAAAGAGCATCTCCTCATCTAGAGCCCCAGAGTTAAGTGACGGTACTCGAATATATCAGTGTAGAGCAGCCAAATCACAAGAAAAATTCTGCGTGCCACCTCAGCGTATTGTACCCCACTTTTCTTAACATTACGGTAAGCGCAGTTCGATGGTGAACTGACTTAGCAAAACTTCCCTCTTTCCACTTTGCTTCTTGCAATTCGACTAATCCCCTTCCCTCCTTAGCCCAATTCTAGCTCCAATTCGTTCACTTTCCATCTCCGAACACACCTCTTCTAGCCAAATTCTCTAAAGCGTCCCCGTCTACCCTCATCTGCTGCCATTCCTTGCCTAGGTTCGTTGCCCCGATTCCTTCGTAAAACTTTATTGACGGCTCGTTCCCTTTCCCATCATTGTCAATTTTCATAAAATCCTGGATCGTTTCCCTCTGTGGGCAACATACACTTAAGAACGTTCCACTCTAGCCTCGCCCCATCAATCTCTAATACCTCTTTTGCTAGGGCCGCTAAGAGCGTTGTGCCATATCCCTTTCCACGAAACTGAGGCCTTACGAATAGGTCTTCTAGGTATATTCCAGGCTTAGCCCTCCATGTGCTATAACTGTTGAAGTACCTATCTCAACGTCCCTCCGCATCAGCGACTCGCCACCTCGCGTTTACCATACAATCGTCAATAATGGCATGATACTCACAGTGCCATTCCGGCCGGCTCGTCGCCCTCATATAACAATAGGGTTTTCGCGTAGCACTTTGAGCCCTCCTTGAATCCCAATGTGTCATGCAAGCTTTCCTGAGTAGCAAGCACCTTGTCTGGCTCTTTCTCATAAAGCGCCAACTCCTTGATCATCTCCAGAATCACTTGTACATCTGCACGGGTAATTGTGAGCCCAATATCCGGCTAGAGGGTTTGTCCATTCACCCACCTGAAGCTACAGCGGCACGCACAGTTAACTGACCGGCCATAATGGATGAGAAATGGATTTCGAAGGATGGAAAGTTGAAGTGATATTAGAAGTCTTGGGAAAGTTTCCGGGGCGGCGGCGGGGTTTGAGGGGTGGGGAGAGGGGGGGGGGTGCGTTTGCCTCAGAGTCGACAGGGTTCAGGATGTTGCACAGTGCAGTACGTACCTTTGGCGACAACAATGCAGTACCGGTAGTCTACTCCGTAAGGCTAAAGCGATGTAAGTGCTGGACTCTGCAAATCGACAGCTAGGATAAATTTATGGTATTGTGACGCAAGTTTTAATTCACGGTCGGTTATTAAGCAATTGTTCACTTTTCTCCTTGGGGCACACCGATAATATATAATGCAAGGATCGGCAATACATATCACCTCATTGGGCGTGGTGTCCCCCGATATTGCTTGACATAGTTAGCTTGAGCAGTGTCGGTCCAGCAGCTCTCACACAAAAGTGGTAAAGCTTCAGACTGCACTACCGCAGTCTCGCTGTAAGTGGAAATTCCTTTAAATCCTTCTATAATTCTCTAGGCGATCGTGAGGTAAAAGCACTTCTACAGGTTTTGAGTCTGGGGCAGTGGTTGCTGAGCTTGGGGATTTTGAAGTTGAGCCTTTAGGGTTGATTTGTATTTTCAGACACCATACCGGTATTGTACCGGCATCGCGACTCCGCAACCAATCACCGTGTTTTGAGCCTCAACGCGTCGCTGTGAGTCACGTCTCCCAATGTTGACCCCCATATGCTTTTGGCCACCCAGCTCCAATCCACCGCGACGCACAATTGATTCCCATCCTTCAGTTCTCCTCTTTGCTCAAGATGTCTGATATCGACGATATTGACCTTCCGGATATCCCAAGGGCTCCCGTGGACCCTTCTGGTGATGCATTCGGTCCCAACATAATTCTCACCGACTCCGATCTTGATAAAGCATACCCAAATCGACCTAGAAATAAGAACCCTACCTTACCTTTTGCGGATCTCTACCTCTCCCTATTCGAGCCACTCCTTGCGAATAAGAAGAAGAAAACCGGAGTGAGCATCCGTGGGATGACTAAAGCATTAAAGCCTCATGAGATTCGAAAAAATATTATCGATCGATTCATATCTCGCTGGCGTAACGAAGTTGGCAATGACATATATCCTACTCTTAGGTTAATACTCTGCGAAAAGGATAGGGATAGAAGTGTGTATGTTATACCTATATAGGTAGAAAGTGCCATCCTTTCGAACGCTGATCCGCAAATTAGTTATCACCTCAAAGAAAAAACCATCGGTAGACTGTTAGTCAAGGTCATGAAAATCAATAAAGATAGTGATGATGGTTACGCTCTGATTAACTGGAAACAACCTGGCGCATCCAAGAGCGCTGGAGATTTTGCGCTTCGCTGTTACGGTATCCTCATCAGCCAAATTTACATTTGCATTGTGTCATGCTAATCCGTTAATCTCCTAACCCAGAGATCATCAGGAAACGGCCAATGCGTACAACGCCTGGAAACCTGACGATTTCTCAGGTAAACTCTATGCTAGACCGTCTCTCGCTAGCCAGTAAAGAGTATCTTCGCCTTCTCAATATTAGTGTCTTTAATTGTACTTTCTCTAATCAGATATGGGTATCCAGGGAGGAGCAGCTTCCAATAATGACCGAGTTCTACAGCAACATGAACGCCAGCGAGCTAATGTGGTTGATTAGGATTATAATGAGACGTAGAATTGGCCCTTTCCTGCCGTGGCGACTGAAATGTTTACTAATTGTGCAATCGGGTCCAGAAATGAAAGTTGGTGCCACCGAAAGAACCTTCTTTGAGTGAGTCCAGTTATTTTCCTACTACTGTAATTCAAACTTCACAATGCACTTTCTCCCTGTGTGAACGTGGACTATATATCCCCTCTCGAGGTAATCTGTCTAGCTAATTATCGTACTCAGTGCCTGGCACCCTGATGCCGCTGCTCTCTTCAATATATCATCGTCACTCAAGCGTGTCTGCTGGGAACTCACGGATCCCGAGTTTCGCATGGACTCTGATGTGCACTTCTCCCTTCGTGCTCCGCTCACCTATCGCTGCGAATCTAACTTACCTCCCTATATAGGGCAAGTCGGTATCCCTAATGTCATGCTTCCAACCGCAACTAGCTCAGTTTCAGAAACGCTCATTGGACGACGCCGTCAAGGCTATGCATCTTACTCCCGAAGACCCCGTTTTCTGGATTGAAGAAAAGCTAGATGGAGAGCGGATGCAAATGCATTACGAGAACGGCAATTTCATGTTCTGGAGTCGCAGAGCTAAAGACTACACTAGGCTTTATGGCTCCTGCTTCGATGATGGCAGCCTAACAAGACACCTTCGCGGCGCCTTTGATGATGGTGTTAAAAGGTACATCCGCAGCGATCACATTTGCCATCTCGTATCAATTCTGACGAAACATATAGTATTATCCTGGACGGTGAGATGATTACTTGGGACCCAAGATTGGACTGTATAGTTGCCTTTGGAACACTTAAAACAGCAGCGCTTGAAGGGATCCGAAACCCGTTTGGTGATGGCCCTCGGCCTTTATGTAACTATATTATCCACCTCGCTTAACGTCTTGCCCTATTTGCTCACCGTACTTGTAGTCAAGGTATTCGATATTCTTCACCTGAATGGTGGATGCCTAATAAACTATTCCCTGCGGGATAGACGCACGGCACTCGAGCGAAGCGTCAAAACTATAGATCGCAGGATGGAGGTCCATAAATACGAGGAAGCTAGAGAAGCTGTTGAGATTGAAAGAGCCCTCAGAAAGGTCATTGCTGAGGCCAGCGAGGGTCTGGTAATAAAGGTTTGCACCTTTCCCAATATTGATCGAGTGCGAACCCATGATCACAACTCATACGCTGAAAGAACCCAAGGAGTGTGTACCGTCTTAACGACCGAAACGATGACTGGATGAAAGTCAAACCGGAATACATGACAGAGTTTGGTGAATCACTCGACCTGGTCGTCTTGGGCGGTTATTGGGGTAGTGGCACACGCGGTGGAATCCTATCCAGTTATCTCTGCGGACTGCGTGTGGACGGGAACCATCTCAAGCCTGGGGAAAATCCAATGAAATTTCGTTCCTTCTGTAAGGTCGGTGGTGGATTCACTGCGAATGACTACTCTAAGATCGCCCATATGACCGACTCCCAATGGGTTCCATGGGATCCCAAAAAGCCGCCGAGTGAACACATTGAGATTGTGGCAGGTGGGCGCGGCGTTGACCAGCCCGACGTCTGGATCAGACCCGACAAGTCTATAGTCCTGGAGGTCAAGGCGGCTAGCATTATCCCAACAGATGAGTTTCGGGTAGGTAAATCCTTGCGATTTCCGCGATTCAGGCACATACGCGAGGACAAGGACTGGCAAACCGCACTTAGTATTTCAGAGCTCATCGCGCTCAAGGAGGAGGTTGAGAAGGAAAAGGCAGATGAAGAGAAAAGAATCGAGGTTGAGAACCGAAATCGGAGAGCCGGGAAGCGCATGAAACGTGAATATGCTGTTCTTGGAGCAAATGATAAACCCGCGGACTTCGCTTCACCAACGGTTGAGGGTGGTCCACAACTCTTCGAAGGGCGCTCGTTTTGTAAACCTACCAAAACTTATTTCCACTACATCGATTACTGATTCTAGCCTAGATGTCGCGTCTGACGCCACAGTTCCCAAAAAAATGGGTAAGGCCGAGGTTGAACAACTCATCAAGTCTCACGGTGGGAAGGTATATCAGGCCGAGAATGCAGTTCCGGATATAAATGTTATCGGAGATAGGAGTAAGGCTTCTCCCTCCAATTTTCATATATCACCAGAGATTTTGTCTGAAATCCATTAGATAACGTCAAAATATCCGCCCTCAAAAAGAAGGGAACTCACGACGTCATTCGCCCCGCGTGGATTTTCGACTGCATTCGGCAGCACGAGCTAGACCTACAACGTGGTCAGAAAGGCTGCTACATCATTCCTATTGAAGCGAGGTATAGGATATGTACTTTGATCGCTATTGTAGGTATCATCGCTAATCGCTCTTGCGCCCCTAGGCACATATTACACGCTGCCAGTGGTGTAGAGAGACGAGCAACCGCCAGTACAGACCAATTTGGTGATAGCTATGCCCGAGATCTTACCATGGAAGAACTAAGTAACGTAGGCATCTCTTCTGGTGCTCTTGAATTTCAGGATGGTTAACCCGGTCACCAGCTCCTCCGAGATATGCCTGGAACCTTCGATAGGACTTTTGCAGCGGACTTTGTTAAGGGCCTTGGTGAGCATGACCAGCGAGAGCTCGACGAGCTCCCTGGCTGGATGTTCAAGACCTTTGTTATCTACGCCGACAGGGAAGATCAAGGAGAAGCTAACGAAAAGTTCACCCCGGTTGGCCCAAAATTCTTGACCGTTACTGACCAAACATTTCCAGCCTCAAACCATCACCATTCCTAGCCCTATTTGCTGGGGCTCGTATCGCCCACGACCTCCAAGACATGGAAATAACACACATCATAGCTTCCCACGACCAACAACGACTCCACGAACTCAGGGAGGCCATAAAATGGTATATATCCAGCACTCCTCTTACTCGACGCCCTCACTCACTCACTGTAATTCGCAGGCGCCCACGCATTCCCCGAATCGTAACGAGAGACTGGCTGAAATCTAGCCTAGAAGCAAGAACGGCTTTGGACGAAAAGCAGTTCTCGCCAGCTCTGAGCAGTGTTGTTCAGGAATGACCGGCTCGGCCTGAAGTTTTGGCATGTTCCCTCACGTCCGGTGTGTATATTCTAGGTTATGAATTTGTGAATTATCAAACCTTCAGGGTTTTGTCGAGTTTCGGTAATTTGTCGAACGGGTGGAGTAGGGAGTGTATAATATATCATACTGGTTGTCGCGCACTCCTCCAATCATCCTCACTAAATCTCACTCGGCGGATGAAGTTTTGAAATTGAGTTATGATACAAAATCCTACGGATTTATTGCCAAGAGAAGTGTTTTGCCTTGTGCTAAAAGAAATCCCCTAGGCGGCATGCCGGTTAGAAAGGATAGTTATCCACGTTCCAGAGATGTCCCACCTTTGGAATTATGTAACTTGAACTATTTTTTTACCTACACCCTGACTTTTAAAACTTAAAGACCGCGGTCTTCCAGTCTATATATTTTTCCTAAAATTTAATCAAAATCATAGATCAATGCACCAGGTGTTCATCTATATATTTCTATTTCATGATTCTTTAAATAAAATGAAAATGAAAATGAAAATGAAGAAAAAAAAAAAAAAAAGACCTCCACCTTCCTTGCTGATAATGATCATCTTTTTTATTTTATTTTTATTTTTATTTTTACTCCCTACCATGAACATGCTCACCACGACCAGAATTATCATAAGTTAAATTTCCTCTCATGATTATTTTTTATAAAGCTTAACTAAATTTAACTAATAGTTATCAAACCCCTTACTTACCTACCTACCAACCAACCAACTAACTTGTTCTGGATAAGGGCCCTTCTGATTAGCTATACTTTTATCTAACGTAGTACCTATTCAACCTACCTCATTGGTACCATCCTTGATCACCATAGTAAGCCCAGGATTTGTACCTTGATAGTTGAGATTGAACAGTCCTAGCTGTCGCATTTGAAGTTCTTCTGTATCGTATGGTACGGTATGGCATGGCCATGGTAGTCTATGCTGGCTGGCCGACCAGACATGAGGAAATCAAAGGATTTCTGAATACCCGGCTAGACTTCACGACTTCTGTGAGAAAAAGAAAAACAGATTATCGAGATTTGTAGCTGAGTTTTTTAGTAATAATATGATACCTGGAAAGGTTGTGCGTGTGTGTGGAATGGAAATGATGGGAAAGAGGAGGTTTTCACGGAGTGAAGTAGATTGAAGAGAAGAGAAGGGGAAGAATTGAACACAACAAGGATGACACACACAAAGTGTAGAGAGCTAGACAGGATGAGAGTTGTGTGTGTCAAAGGGTGAAGTGAGTAGCCGAATGGAAGGGGGAGAAGGAGGGGGGAGGAAAGGAAAGGAAGCAAATATAGGGGGGGGAAATAATTCAACGTTAGTATGCCCTAATGTGTAATGAATGGTCTATGCATCTTCATGTCTGTATTATCGTATAAGAATCCAGTGCGTAATTGTCCATGTATGTTCGATAACAACGCCATCACGGACGTGCACAAGTTCCGTATGCTCCGTGGTAACATCTTGATGCGAGGGATAGTGCGGTAGATAGTTTCAATACCGGTGATGTTTCATGGGTTTTTTGCAACCTCTCCCACCACCAATTCATCACAAACATTCCGGGAATTGAGGTAAAAGTGTTTCATTACCATATCCTATCACATTCTTTTTGAAGCCCAAACGATGGTAACCTTGTATACCGCAGAAACTTGAACAATTGAGCCGTGTGCTATATAGTATGATATATCATTGGACTTTCCTCTCTTAGTAAGGTCAAGAAGGAAAAAAAATGTCTCGGAAGAGGGAAAGGGGCTGCGCTTTTGCTGTGTTTTTCGCCCCCCTTTCCAGAGAAGGGGATTTTGGACCCAATAGCACACGGTTCAATTGTTCAAGTTTTTAATGTACAAGACCTCCGAGCCGTCAGCCTCAATGACATTATGTTACACTCTGCTAGGTATAACCTTCCACACCTTCCGCACGACGCCATTATGACTTCCCCTTCTTCTTCTTCTTCTTTGACTTTGAAGCCTCTGATGGCGCTGCCTGTCCAGGAATTGGTGTGCATGTGCCAGACGCGGAGGGAGCTTCTCCCACTCGAGTTTCTATCCCAAGTCGTTAACTGCAAATCCAACTGCACAAACTGCAACAACCCGCAAACCACCAAGAGCAGTAACCAAATTCGTACCTATAACCGCAGGCTCCGAAACCCCAGCCTGCTGCCTTCCAAGCCTATTCAATCCAGCGACCAACCGACCCACAACTGCAATCTTAGAGGTCCGAAACTTCACGAGAGCACCGGAGACAGGATCATAAGTTTTGAGAGTAAGCTTGCCTTTTCCGGTAGGAGCAGCATGGTATGAAGTCGTGATTCTGGTCTAGAAGAAAATTAGCTTCATGCCACGAGTTAAAGCCGAGCTAAATATACCGTCGAAGGCCGAGCATTTAGTAACAGTAGAGACTCGTCCACAAATTCCTGGGGGGTTTTGGTCAACTTCATGATGCTGGCCACGAGATCAAGGATAGGCGGGGGTGCCGAACGGAGAAGAATGAAGTGGTTGGGTAAAGTTGTGACGCTAAGCCGGGTAACTAGAATTCTCAATGCGCGGACAGGTCCCAACCAGAGCTTCGATAGTTTTGCTTCATGCGGAAGCTGCCGGCGAGCTTAAATTTTATTCACACGCGAGCTTGCTTCCCACTTTCCCCACCCACGGACAATTGTTCTGAAACGGCATGCATGGACAGAGAACACATTTCGGATTTAGTCCATCAGCTTAACGATGTTGAGCTTGCGGTGTTGTTATCACTAGTCGCTGGAAAGCACTGTATTCTGACAACAGAGCCAGACTGCTTGGAGCTTTTGCGGCAGCAGATTGAGCTAGTGAGTGTTTACCTCAGGTTTTGGGGCTTTCCTAATGTTTCGGCAGCTCGGGCCAGCGGTATTTGGACTTATGGTGGCGACTGTTCAGTGCACTCCTGATACCACTCTTGACGATTTTATAGAACCGTTGCTATTCGACGAAACCCGAGTTTCACCCATCTCACATGGCATATCGCCTGTGAATAACCGTGAGGTAGTCAAGCTCTTTACCTCTCATTTACCTACCTAGCTTATAGCTTCTAGTCTGGAGAATCCTACCTTGGCTCACGAAATCGCTCAAGCCTTTTACGGACCTCTTCACAAGGCACTCACCACGAGAGCACAATTGGTAACCGTAAGCTTGCCAACATCATTATCGCACAGGACCTCGACCTTGCAAGTGATCAGGTCCAGACTCAGGCATTAGAGGTAGGCTATATATCTAGAGATGCCAGAGGAGGACACCGAATCAAGCTAATGGCTAACAGCTTATCAGAACCAAGCGATTCTGCACGAGCAAGAAAAACTTTCATTACACCCCCAACCGATTTCTCCTGATTGCTTTACTTGGAAAACCCAATGTCGAGTCTAGCCTTTCTAGCCACTTGGTGAATCCTAAATCCAAAGCTAAATCAAGGAAGAAGCTGACAGTAGAATAGTGTGATTACTTTTTCATTTCTCATCATCACCCCTCTGACGATGGATTCCCAGAGGAGGTCGGGGGGGAAGTTGGGGAAGTTGAGTCTGAGCAATCTGATGTCGACTCCTTAGCCTCTGTTGTTATTCGAAAGGTGTCGACAACTCCGCCTCCTTTCCGAACCCCGAGATTTCCACAAGCCAGGAAAAATATCCTAGTTCCAAAAGATATGGTAGATACCATAAAGTCGATGGCAGACGATGTGACGATTAGCATTGAGATTAGGAGGTATATGTTCGATCTAGTCGTATTTCTGAGGATGCACAGAGCGGTAGCAGGCGGGGTCTCTGCCAGGGCAACGAAGGACTTTGAGGAGCTAGTAAGGTAGGTCTCCACCCCCACCCCACGTATGCTCTCTCGTCTGTTAGTCCCCGAGTGCCCTCCGCCGATTTAGGAAAATACTTTTTGCTGACGAGACTTAGATGCCTCGCGCCACTGCATAGCTTAGATTTCGTAACCCCATCGCTGGGAAGCCTTGGAGTCTACAAAGTTTATAGCCACCGCATTGAGCTTGTTCAGCATCCCGATGGCGAGCGAAGTATACTTTGGGGAAGTCGACCAAGCGCAATTGCAAAGTATTTGAGGCACGTTGATGTTCAGGGGGTCCTAGATGAAGTAGTCACCGGAGTTAAGGTGCCCCTGTGAAGTAGCGGGTAACCCCCAATCCAAAGCATCATATTAGCATATCATCACGAACAGCTGGTTGCCAACTGCAGATAGTTTGGGGGAAGGCGTATATTATATCCTGTAGGAGCATATTGAGGTGGGCGTACCGTATATAGAACACTTATTCCATAATAACATGACACCATTGGGGATGAAGAAAAAGGGATATCAGTGGCAGCCCATATGCACTGAATTATAGACCGGACCGGACCGGACCATCGTCTTCGCCCACAACGACAAAGACGAGCCTCCACGTCCCAATTCATCGATTGTGCCACGAATTTCATTTGCTCCCTCCCACACTATCATACTACGGGTAGCGTACCTTAAACCCACAACGATTCTGGCCTTTTTTTTTTTTTTTTTTTTTCTTTCTTTCTTTCTTTTAATTCCCTTCGAACGTGTGCCCATGAGATTGGGGGTACAGTACAGGGTAGTAACGCCAGTGCCAGATCTGCAAGGGAGCTCTCGCGTGGGAGGGCTATTTTCCGTTAGGCGGGACAAGCCGAGGCCCGCCCCGTTGGTGCTTGTTTCTCTCCCCTCCTTCTGTCTTTGCTTCTTCCCAGGCATCCCGGCACCCAGAGAACAACAACCATTGACAGCTAGGCAAAATACCGGTAGAAAAGGGAAAGGGTAGGAAAAAAAAAATAACAAAAAGTCCCGATAGTTTCGTACACTTCATCCATTGATTGGTTTGAACCAAAATATTTCCTCCTCTGCTTTATCGGTTTCTGTATGGCATATATTCCGGTCCAGAAGGATAAAGCCAATGCCAGTGGCCAATGGCGTCGCTAAAGTGGGATTGAGTGATGGCGGGAAAAAATGGAGAAGGACAGAGCTGAGCGCGGAGAAGTACCAGCGAGCAGAGCAAAGCAAACGAGTTCCTCTAGGAGTAGAGCGAGCGTGGCTCCTTACACCAGTTTATTTATTCCCGAACAACCTTCACCTACCTCTCTGCTGCTCCTGCTCCTGCTCCTGCTCCTGCTCCTGCTCCTACTACTCACATACCCACCCACCTTCCACTCTCGCCCAACAGTTCCTTCTCTTTTTATCCTATTCGGCCGCCGCGAGCTGGGCATTGTCCTCTTGTGTTGCACTGTGTGGTTTTCTTCCTATTCTTTCTCCACGACTCCTACTACCAAGATACTTCCACGGCAGTCTTGGAAGACCGATCAACTCTCTCCAACTCATTACATTCATCTATCATCTCCTCAAAACCACCATTGCAAATCACCCTCCCCTTTCCCCTCGCACGGAAAGGTATCTAGCAGAGCACTCCATTGCATACACACACGCAACGCTATCACTATCAACTGTCGACTACTACCACCACCATCACACTTTCTACACCTTTTTACACTACATCACACATCACCTCACCGCAAGGAAGGAACAGGATATTTTTATTTTTATTTCTCTCGCACTTCTCTTTAAATTTTTTTCTTCCCCCGAACAACAAAAACAAAAAACCCCTCGCGGCCAAGGAAGAAAAGTCTAATTGAATCGCCTAATACTATCTATAATATCTGCCCACCAAACTTTACTTACACACACACAACCCCCCCATTTACCACCCACGATAATAATAAAAAAATAGAAGGAAAAAAAAAATAGAACAAAAAAAAAAACTGCAACAAAAAGGCAACACACACACATGAATACCACATCCTTCAAGCTTCCTCCAGCACACACAGTCCCAACCCTTTCGACGAGAAAGCACATAGAGATACTCAGCGCCCTGTTTGAGCCCTGCCCGGCGCTCAACACCCTCGCACTCGAGTACCTCGCCGCCGGACCATTCGAGAGCTACGACGACCTCGTCGGGATCGTGTACGGGTTGCTGGCGGACCTGAATGGGAGCAAGACGGCCAAGAATACGGAATGGCTGCTGAAGATACTTGGAGCGCATCCGAGGCTGGGGGCTAAGAATATTGAGAGCGAGTTGTCGGCGGGGGAGCAGGCTAGCCTTGCGGCGGCTAATCCTGAGGAGGAAGAGGCCCTCAAGAGGCTGAACGAGGAGTACGAGAAGAGGTTTCCCGGTGAGTTTCCCTAGATTCCTACTCTCTATTCTTACCTGATCCACGGCTTGACGGCTGTCGTGTATTTTGCGTTTTGCATCTTGTGTTTGGGGTGGGAGAGGACAAGTCCTGAGCTCTGGGTTGGTGGTTTTTGGGCTAATGTGAGGCTGTTTCTACGAATTGGTAGGAATGAGATATATGTAGGTCACTGCCCAATTGCTCAACTCAGCTCATCACTACGACGATCACTCCAAAGAGGAGTTAAAAAGTTTCGCTCAAACTAACCCTTGAGGTAAAAGCTTCTTTACCAACGGTCATGGCAGGCAAATCATCATTAAAGATATGGAAAGGAGAATCTCTCGGTGCGATATCGAAGCTGAGAAAGAAGAAGCCATCAAAGTGCCCTCCGCCCTTTCCTAACACTCTCCCCTCTGCCTTCCTTCCTTCCCCCCACTGATCGTTACTTCCTCCCCCTATCATCGTATCCCTTTCTCTCCTTATCCCCCACTATCACTACAACTCCCCACTTCCCCGGCGCTTGCTGCGAAGTTAACTAACGTACAAAATTTTGGAATACATGCAGGCTATGTGCGACATTGCGAGAGATAGAGCCAATAAACTCACCCCCCAAAAAACCGTATGAAGAACAAAAGCCACCGGAAAGAGTTATGACAAGAACAAATAAGGATGACAGAATACAGAATTTGACGAATCCCCTCCCAATAAAGCGCAAAGAAAAAAAAATCGTTGTACATGTCTGCAAAGCGAGCGAGAGAGAGAAGAGGGAAAGCAAAAGAGGCTAAACAGAAACTAGAAAGGAACAAAAAAAAAACCCTGTTTTGGTTTTCCCCCAAAAAAGTTGGCTCCATTACTCCGCGTCTCCCAAATGACCAGTTCCCGTTACCCCACTCGAAATATCAACACCACGAAGAAAAAGAAAAAAACGATCAATAGAGAGAAATACAAAGAGACATCTAACAAAAAAAAACCCTCCCAGAACTTTTCGCTAAGGTTGTTTTTTTATTTCGATTTTTTTTGTTTGATATCCGATTCACTCATATGCCCAAGCCCATGCCCCGTCGTTGCCAATCCAGTTCCGATTCACTGGGAGGTGTTGGCGGCCGCCGATGTTTTGGGATCCCGTAGGGGTCTGGCGTGCTCGGTAGGTCTGATTTATGATTTTTTTTTGAGTGCTGCGTGCTCTTCAAGCCCTTCGTTTTTCGAGGCTTCACTATATATGCTCCTTGATCTAGCGGTGGGTGAAACTGGGCTACGTGATTTCGTTTGGGGCTCGATTGGGCAGCCGCTGCAATCTTTTCTCTGGATCGTAACAAATAATATGTCAGATTCATATGCTCTCGTTCATCCAAAAAAAAAAATATAAAAAAAAAGGTTCAAAAAATCAAATAGTGTGATAATGTCAGGCTCTGTTTCTTTTCTTAAGGCAAGCAAGCGAAAGGCAAAGTAAAGTAGCGTGGGATGGAGGAATATTGGATGGTTTCTTCTACCTGAATTGTTGCCTGGCTATCTCAACCTGCCGTTCCTGAGCAGCCCTCGCAGCCATAGCGTCTCTCTTTATTTTGTTCAGTATAGCCGCTTTTCTCAGAACGTTCCGTGAAACGGCCCTCGTCTTTGCCCATAACGCTACTCGAGAGCAATTTCCTCGATCTAGTATGTTTGTTGGGGGAACGGCGAAGGGTTCGCTCAGTCGCGAGGTGATAAGTATCAGTCGTAACCGACGTTTCTTGTTGTAGTCACGAAAGTCACCATCCAGCCCATCGATATCCGCCAGTGGTCGTGCTCGCTTTCGAGGATATGACGACGATGAATACGAGGACGACACCGTGGTTGCGGCGGGCGGTGGTGATGTAAAGGAGAATATACCAGGAAGCGGGGCCGGTGAAAATGAAAAGAAGATCGACGACGTTGACAATATTGTTTCGTCAGGAGGAGGAGCAGGGGGCGGGGCTGCCATTGCAGTTATTGTATTGTATTGATGTCGGTAGCGGGTGTATAGTTGCAGTAGTCGTGATTATCTCTCTTGTTTTCCTCGCCTTCCTTTTGTTTTTTGTAGATTTTTTTTCCTTTCCTTTCCCTCTCTCTCACGTTGCCCTCGATATCCTCGGGTGCCTTTTCTTGGTGGAAGTTTTTCTTTTCCCTTTTAGCCTTTCTTGATATCTCCCGGAAGTCTATCACATTCGTTGTTTTCCAGCGGGACTTAGGAGGGATATGAGATGAACTACAGCCTGCAACGTACGAATGGCAGTGGATATTGTAAGAGAAAGCTCGTCGACAACGATGAAAGCTTAGTAGGGCCACCGGCTGCTGTAAGTAAGTAGCGTGTGGGGAAGGGTTGCGTGCAGGAGGACTACGGGCAGGTCGCAAGCCGAGTGAGGTCTCTAACTCACAGGCCGTCAGCTCTCGCTAGAGAAACCAGCAGCTAGGAGGAGGGTCTGGTCGGTCTATCGATGTCTTGACCACGGTTCCTTTTTTCCTTTCTTTTTTTTTTCTCTGGGCGGTAGAAAAGAACGAAGAATTTTTTCTCTTCTTGGTTGGATTGCACGCACAGAGGTCAGAGGGGTCGTGTGCCGGTTTCTTCGTCTGGATGGTCTCCGCACCGGCCTTGTTGGCTGGGATTTTCTAGTCGCCATCCGCGCTTACCCCAGTTCTTGCAGACCAGTTCTCTCCCATTGTCTGAGACAGCAAGCATCAATGTTCTGGGAGAAAACTCTTTTCCATTATTTTTCACCCCTCGTGTTGTACCGGTATTCCTTTTTTTTTCCCCTCTCATACGTTTTTCCCTCTGCTCCGTCCTCTCCTTCGTTCGAAAGTTTGGGCGGGCGCGAGTTCCCCGGAATCATCATGTTGTGGAAAAGGGAAGGAAAAAGAAAGGAACTGACTGTAACAAATCAATCCGGTGCATGCATCTACGAAAGGGAGAGGGAGGGAGAGATTGATGCAACATTGCTTTTTTTGCACTCCCGGGGAAGTGGAGGAGGGGAGGGGTGTGGAAGAGAAAAAAAAAGGGTGAGGGGTGTCAAGCAAGGATGAGGAGGGTGAACCACATACGGTACTCGAGAACTCGAACACATGAATTGTCGATATCTGTCAGCATTTTGTTTTTCTGTTTGGAGGAAAAAATGAGGTCGGAAGGTTGGAAAGGTTCCCACACAATGGCATCATCAAAGGAGGCACCAAAAAATGGCGCGTCTGCCAGCACAACTCTAAGTGAGGCGCACGCGCGTTGGGTTAACTGCTGCAACCACTGGCTCTTCTGTGGATTCGAGTAGGACGATGCAATAGATTGGTGCAGTAAGAAATTGCTTGGTTACAGTGATTGAGTATTATAAAAAAAACTAATAAGTTTTATTTTATCTTGCCAAGCCTGTAGGAAAATTCAGGAAAATTCAAGGCATCTGAAGTATTACCTAAAACCACTATAGTAAAAGAAAAAACAAATAACTAATATTATGAAATATTCAGTCCTAGTCACACTAATAAAACAATTTAAAATCTCAGTACAAATCCTCCTATCAAAGAAAAAACATCTAATTTAGTCAGAAAATTTAACTTATTTTTAGCTACAAAGAAAACAAAGAGTATAATTAATTTTGTATAAGTACTCCTCCTGTTAGGAGGTAGCCAGTTTTAAAAACTATAGAAACTAGTGAAGATTAGGACTTAATTGAGATAGAAATACTTTTAAAAAAACTGATAATATAACTAATATTACTTGAGAGCATAGAAGATTTCAAGCAGAATATATTATATTGATAAGATTTCTTTACTCTTTACTGATACTTATTATTGTATCTTAGGCCCTGTTCAGCAATCTACCATAAAAAAATACTATCGTATTTCATGAAAATAGCTTATAAGTTGAAATAAAAATACAATAGTATTTGGATAAATAATCCTGTTCAGCAATACTTCTTTTACTATTGTATTTTTCTTAATAAGCAAAATCTTTTCTGATTTTTATAATATTCCTAAAAAATATGAGTAGTTTTTATTGAATCTCAGAATACAAGAAAATTATAGTTTTTTCTCTCAGCATAACTTAAGATATTTTCTACCCAATTCTTATAGCAATATTCCTTGAATTGCATTGTAAGTTACTTAGTTGAACACTAAGAGCAATTTTTTTCATATTTTACTAACCTGTTGTATTTGTCTGGCATTAGTTGAATGTGCAGGAGGTTCGTTAATATATTCTTTCCCTATAAGCAAGGAGGTGCGACATTCCTCAATTTCAAATCTTGTGCTTAGAATATCAGTTACAGTAATTGCAATTTTCAGTAGAAAGCAGGTATTAAGTCTCAATGTAATGTTGTTAGTATTACTTTACACAATATTGGAATTGGTATCTATAATTTTTGGTAATAGGTGTATTGTTGAATTGGGAGGATATAATTTGAAATAATTAGAAGAGAAGAATTTCTTGTAATTGGAGCTGTAAGAATGCTGATATAAAGATATAAGAAGATGTTTATTATAAAGAACATGAATAAGATTGATAATATCATATAATATTATTTGATATAGGCTTGAATTTATTTATCAATTTTATTTGTAATACAAATACTATAGTAAATAAATACAGTTGCATTATTACAAAAATACTATAGTATTTGTTGTTGCCAAATACTAGGCCGAACTAAAATAGAAATACTGTGAAAAATACTCCATAAAAGCGCAAATACTATCATATTTTTGGTGTGCTGAACAGGGCCTTAAAGTAAGAAATATACTAAGATATTATTTAAACTATACTAAGAGGGAGATTAATAAACATGATAGCTTAATAAATAATAGACTGAAAAACAGCTAGACAAATAGTTACTTTATTTGGCCTATTTGTTGAGCCTTCCTATTTATTGACTCCCTCCCTATTTTATGTACTCTTTCTAAGTATTTATAATCCATAGTAAATAACTAGTATACTGACTAATTATTAGCAAATTATTTAAATAGATTTAGCAAGTATAAATATCTACTAACTTAGAAGATGTATATTTTAATAACCTACTTTTAAGTATTATAAGAATCTTATAGAGATTTTCAAATACTAATAGAATAGGAGGCAAAAATTTGATAAATATTCTTCTAAGATAGTAAAATACGGAACAGAAATCTTGGTCTTATTAATACAATAGCCAATATATGCTTTAAGTTAATACTAGCTCATAGCCTACTACTACTAATAATTCAAATAAATCAAGTATTTTAAAATAGTAAATATAGATTGTAAAAATATATTTAAAGTAAAAGAATTTTAAATAAAACTAATCTTTGGTATATTATCTCTTGGCATTTAAAATTACAACTATCCTGTTAAATATTAACTTTCATAACTTTTCTAAGCAATATTCTTCAATATACTGAACTGAAATCTTATTAAAGACTTCTACTAGCTATCTCCTAATAGTGTTTGAACTATCTTTGGCCTTTTGAATATTAGGAAATTTCCTACACAGATTTTTATTAAATTTCTACCAATAGTTCCTAATTCAAGTTGTATTAATATTAAGAGAATTACAAAGATATTTTATAACCTGTATATTATTTTCCTTGAAATAAGTTATAATATCAGTTATAGTATGTATGTACTTTTATATTATCTTGCTGAAAAACAGAATCCCTAATAGTATCTTCTATTTATTACGAAGTATTTTTCAAACTATTTTTTAAAATACTAATATATATTTGTCTATTTATACTTTTCTCAAATATAGGTATTAAAAAACTTTTATTTCTGTTATAAATACTGGCTTACTGAGGATGAGGTTTCACATGACTCATAGTTATGAGTTATAGTTATATTATATTTCATACATAACCTTATTAGAAATTATAGGATTTCACATAACTTATACTTGTAGATTATTATTAAAATATATATTATGAATAGTAGCTTAGTGAAGAAAAAGGTTTAACATGACTGATAGTTAGGAGTCATAGTTATATCATAGTATGCACATGACCTCAAGAGATGTCATGAGATTTTATACAACTCATACTTGTAAGTTATTGCTATATTAGGATTAGTTATTATTTAACTGATTAATGATTATAAGTTATAATATTATGTTAGGTGGACGCCAAACTCTAGTATAACTGAGAGACGTAGGACAAATCTTTAATCAGAGAATCTGTTGAGGAAGGCTCATTGCAATAAAATAGGTAAGGTAAAGATTTATAGTGTAAACAATATTATATTGATAAGATCTCTTCTCCATTGTGTGATGATGTCTGTAAAGCTTGGAAGGCACTTCAATATTTATATCCCATGTCTGAGTATTTGCAAACTACTTCTAACTACTATGCATCCAAAGTACCACTCTGGTTTTAACTCACAAATATCCAGAATCTTATAAGTGCAACCACTGTTTGAATCTGAAACTTCTCACACCCTTTTACGGTTACGGAATTGTATTCTTCTATTGAGATGACTGCGCTATTTGTTATACCAAATAGTGGCCTTCAACTTAGTTATCCACATAGACTATTATATTACTTTAATCTTGTTGACTATCATTCTAGTAGTCTCTTCAGTTATAAAGTGATCAGTTTGATGCTAGGCTACCTAGTGCCAATCACAAGTCCAAGCCTGATGTGTTAGTATCCTACAGGTCTTGGACTTATCTAGGTCTTCCTGTCTGAGTGTGCTTCCTTTTAGTCCGCCTGCCTCCATAGAGGGGTCTTATTACTAGGACCAACCAACCTACAGCTGATCTCAGAAGGGTATGGGTAGATTCAGTATATTTTCAACAGCCTCCACTACTGGGACATCCTCTTGAATTATTTTGCCGGAAACGTCCCGTCACTTTCAGCCCATAATTAGGAAGCCTAATTCTGAAGCCTATTATCTCAATGTATCTTCTACGGAGTTCTTCTGTTCCACTTTCGAGATATCATCAAAGGTTCCTTCTTATATATTCTGCAAATAGCATGCGGTCGGATAGACGGTGGTGATATACACGGTGCTATGAAGTAGGCTTCATTGATGTGACGTTTCAGTTATGGGACGCAACTCTCGAAATCTTGCTAATAATGTATGTACTCCATAAGTAGGCTAGAGGTGAGTGTTGGCTTTTCCGGTAAATCGAGGGTCTGTATGTAGTTACCCTACCATGAGGTCTCTGTACTTATTGTCTCAGATTTCCATATGCCTAGTATATTATAACAGTATGAGTTTCACACATGACTCAGATTATAAGTAATAGGTTTTATGCATGTAATCTGCCCAGACTATACGACTCAAGCATTTAGGCTTAATTGACTTAAGGTATATTACACAGTGACTCAGAGAACTTGTCTGATAGATTTTACTTGACTCTTATTATACTTGTGAGTTATATAGGTTGTGTGATATGAGGTATAAACTATGCAGTTTGAAGAGTAACTATATAAAGGAGTCATTAAAACTCAGGGGATGAGCTCTTCATTCTTTGTTTTAAGTTATTTTCTTACTTATTACTTTATGCTTTTATAATTATAAAACTCTTTACATTTTTTACTACTTCATGATGATCATGTACAAGAGGTGACTCTACTAATAGAATCAAGTTGAAGACAGAGTACAATAGGTATTAAAAACTCAAGATATAAGTCTTACCCACTTCAACATAGATATAGGTCTAAGAGCTATCGTCAAGATACTGAAGAAAGAGAAATATTGTTTAGCAATTATCAAGTATTAATTAGAATTAGGGAATATAACAATATAATTGATAGTTTGTTTGAATGACTTACAATTGTGAGTTATATAATATTTTCAGTTTTACATACAGTTGAAATTATAAGTTGTGAGTTTTACACATCGGACTTGTTAATTGAGTTTTGATTAGTTTAAGGTATGTTATACAGCAACTCATTGAAGTCATCTAATAAATTTCACATAACTCATAGTTGTGAGTTATATAGATTGTATGATATGAGGTATGAGTCATGCAGTATGAAGAGTAACTATATAAGGGAGTTACTGGAATATAGGGGTTGAACCATCCTCCGTCTCCTCTACACACCCGGCGATTGAAATCAAACCCTCCTCGTTTGATCTCACGAACCATCCACCCCACCTCTCCTCCCACGATGGCTTCGGCCTAGGAGTGACGGCCATCTCCCCCCTCTTCCCACTGCCATTGCCTGCTCTTGCACGCGTCGAGGC
Source organism: Tuber brumale (assembly GCA_014065205.1). NCBI lineage: Eukaryota > Fungi > Ascomycota > Pezizomycetes > Pezizales > Tuberaceae > Tuber > Tuber brumale. The sequence continues at coordinate 31,317 of JACCEG010000429.1, read as the reverse complement.
TTTCCTCCCTCTGGGTTCCGGTACTGCTTTTCTGCTGCCCGTTCTCGCCCCTCTCCTCGCTTAGCGAGGCCCCTCCACACGGTCGGCGACCGTTCGCTCCCCATGCTTCAGACGGCTGGGAACACGGTTTGCGGTACGCGAGAACTCTTCGACAGGCCCACAGGTCAATCTCGCTCTTCCCCACGGTTGGCTTAAGCGGTGGTATCCCATCCACTAAGTGATGCTATCTCTCGTAGAACAAGGGACTACATGAGAGACGCAGTAAAATCGCTTGCCTTCCGCCCCTGGGGACCGCCTTGTCAGACACGAACACGTTTGCCGATAGTTGATACGGTCGCGTTCGGTTTCCGACCCGCCCCGATGGCTGGATCAGCTTGCACCCTACTGCTGCACCCTCGCTCGGCTTACACCCTACTGCTGCACCCTCGCTCGGCTTGGACCCTACTGCTGCACCCTCGCTCGGCTTGCACCCTACTGCTGCACCCTCGCTCGGCTTGCACCCTACTGCTGCACCCTCGCTCGGCTTGCACCCTACTGCT
>JACCEG010000429.1:18582-30463 GCA_014065205.1 Tuber brumale | reverse complement strand
ACTACAAGTTGCGGGGCGGGGGAGTTTTTTCGACTGCGCGGGGTGTTGGAGTTGGCGACTCTAGGAGAGACCCTTCCCTGTTCAAGTCCGGGGGCCTTCGGGCTGGGCACCTGGTCTCCGATGTTGATGGTCTTCGTGACGGTTTTTCTTCTGGCTGTTTCGGGCTGGAGTAGGGGGGGAGGTTTTTGCGTTGGTCATAGCTAGCGCTGCATACAGACGGTGTACCTTAAACACAGAGTAAAATTGATGAAAAAAAGAAAAAAAAAATAGAAAAAATATAGGTGTTGAACTCTTCATGCTTCATTCTAAGTTACTTCCTTACTTATTACTTTGTACTTTTATGAATATGTGGTTGGCGGACGCCAAACTCAAGTATATCACAGAGGGATGTAGGTCAAAATCTTTGTTCAAAGAATCTGTCGAGGAAGGCTCATCTCGATAAAATAGGTAAGGTTAAGATTTATAGCGTAAAACAATTTTATATTGATAAGATCTCTTTTCTGGCGCTTGATGATGTCTGTAAAGCTCGGGAGGCACTTCGATATTTATATCCAGCGTCTGACTGTTCATGGACTACTTCTAACTACTATGCCTTTAAAGTATTATCCTGGTTTTAGTACGCAAACGTCCAGAATCTTATAAGTGTGAACACCGTTTGACCCTGAAACTTATCATACCCTTTCATGGTTACAGAATAGCATTCCTCCGTTGAGATGACTGCGCTATTTGTTATACCAAACAGTGGCCTCCAACTTAGTTGTCTATATAGACTATTATATTACTTCAGTCTTGATGACTATCGTTCCAGTAGTCTGTTCAGTCATGAAGTGATCAAGTTCATGCCGGGCCACCTATTGCCAATCGTAAGTCCGAGCCCAATGTGTCAATGTCTTAAAGGGCTCTGACTTATCTAGGTCTTCCTTTCTAAGCGTGCTTCCCCTTGGTCCGCCGGCCTCCGTAGCGGGGTCCTATTACTAGGACCAACTAACCTACAGCTGATCTCAGAAGGGTATGAGTGGATTCAGTATACCCCAAATAGCTTTTACTACTGGGATACCCTCCTGGAGCATTTTGCCAAAAACGTCCCACCACCTACGGCCCATAGTTAGGAAGCCTTACTTTGAAGCTTACTAACTCAATGCACCTCTGATGGATTTCCTCTATTCCACTTCCCAGATGTCGCCAAAGGTCCCCTCTCATATAACCTGTGAACAGCATGCAGTCGGACAGACAGCGGCGACGTATATGGTATTATAAAGTGGGCTTCATTGATGTGACATTTTAGTTATGGAACGCAACTTGCGAAAAAATCGCTAATGACGTGCGGGCCTCATAAGGGGGCCGGAGGAGGGTGTTGGCACTCCAGTAAATCGAGGGTCTGTGCACTTTGTCTCAGATTTCCATATGCCTAATAATCTGAAACTCTTTATATTCTTTACTACTGTATGATATTCAGATACGAGAAGTGACTGTACTATAAGAACAAAATTGAAGAAAAAATACAATAGATGTTGAGTACTCAGGATATAGATTTTATTTACATTAATGTAGATATGGGTTTAAGAACTATTATTAAAATATTGAATGAAGATAAGTATTGTTTTACCCATTCCTAGTATTAATTAGGAATACAGAGCTGTTAGATAAAAGCTAATTCGAATACTTATCAGGAAGACTTAGGGCCAAAATCTTTATTTGAAGATTGGTCTAGGAAGGTTAGATGAAAGTATTTGCTTACAATAATTGAGAGTTCATTTGTGAAGGTAGAATGATTAAAGTAATAAAGATTCATATTTGTAAACTTATAATATTGTTAAGGTATCTTCATTGCTTGATGATTTTTTACCAACTTGGGATCTTACAATCAATTTATACAATTCTTCCAATATGTCCAGCACTCATAATAATTTTATACTTCTACATCTTTTACTCTATTTCAACTAAGTGTAAATACTATTTGATCTTGAGAATCTTCACACTATCTTAGTATCTACTTGTAGCTAATTTATTTTATTTGATAGAATTTTATCTTTCGAGAAATAGCTTATAATTCTTTTACTAAATGGACTATATCTGTGACTTTTAATCTCATTGACTATCATCTATTAATCTCTTCTGTTCATATAGTGATTAACTTCTATGTCAGATTACCTACCCTTATTTTTGCAAGCTAGACCCCTGTACACCAATGCTTCATAAGTCTCTACTTATTAGATCTTCTTATCTGAGCATTCTTCCTCCTAATCTTTCTCCCCTCCACATGTCACGGACACTAGAATAATCCTATTGCTAGAACTAACCAATATTTAGCAGATCTCAACAAGATAATAGTGTATTTGTATTTTAGAGTTAAATAACTCAACAATCAATTGTCAAGGAGCTGCTACCTCTCGGGTTACATGGAATAGAAGGGTGCGGAACCATATAGAAAGCGATAGAAACTGATAGAAGCAAGAAGATCCTAGTAGTAGTAGATGGTGATGGAAACCTATGGAAGTAAGAAGAAGCTGCCGGAACATGCCAGAATGAAGGATTAGTAATAAAAGGGGGTATGCTCCTCTTAGTTTATGTTCTTTAAGTCACCTGTTATTTACTTCATTTTACCTGAACCTGGGAAATACATATCTTTCCTTGATGCGAAAGTACTATTAGGCGGATGCCAAACTCTAGTATAATTGAGGGATGTAGGCCAAATCTTTGATCCGAGAATCTGTCGAGAAAGGCTCATCTTGATAAAATAGATAAGGTAAAGATTTTTAAAGTGAGAAACAATATTATATTGATAAGATCTCTTCTCCGTTACTTGAGGATGACAGTAAACTCAGGAGGCACTTCGATATTTATATGCTGTGTCTGAGTGTTCGTAGACTACTTCTAACTACTATGCCTCCAAAGTACTACTTTAGTTTTAATATGTAAACGTCCAAAATCTTATAAGTGTGAGCACCGTTTGATCCTGAAATTTATCACACTATTTTACGGTTATGGAATAGTATTCCTTTGTTGAGATGACTCTGCTATTTGTTATACCAAACAGTGGTCTTCAACTTAGTTGTTTGCATAGACTATTAGATTACTCTAGTCTTGTTGACTATCGTTCCACTAATCTCTTCGGACATGAAGTGATCAGGTTCATGTAGGGCCACCTAGCGCCAATTGCAAGTCTGATCCTAACATGTCAACATCTTAAGAGTCCCCGACTTATCTAGGTCTTTCTTTCTGAGCATGCTTTCCCTTGGTCTGCCAGTCTCCGTAGAGGGGTCTTATTTCTAGGACCAACCAACATACAGCTAATCTCAGAAGGGTATGGGTAGATTTAGTATGACTTTAATAGCCTCTGCTATGGGACATCCTCTTGGAGTATTTTACTGGAAACATCCAGTCACATTCAGCTTATAGTTTAGGAAGCCTAACTTTGAATCCTACCATCTCAATATGACTCTCACGTAATTCTTCCATTCTACTTCCTAAATGTCACCAAAGCTCCACTCTTATATATCCTGCGAACACCATGCAGTCGGACAGATGGTGGCAACGTATATGGTATTATAAAGTAGGCTTCATTGATGTGACCTTTTAGTTACAGGACGCAACTCTCGAAATCTCACTAATGATGTGCGGGTCCCACAAGGGGGCTGGACGGATGTGTTGACTCTTCAGTAAATCGAGGGTCTGTACACAGTTACCCTACTGTGGGTCTGTGCACTTGTCTCAGACTTCTATATGCCTAATAGGCATGAACCCGTGAACCCTGACCCTGAACCCCCAAAACCTGAACAAGTACTATAGTATAGTATGTGGTATCTAAAAGGTGTACCAATGCTGTTTCAAAATGTGATGCCTTATGTAAGCAGGATAAGGGGTATAGAATGCAGAATACTTTTCTTTTATATGATAGTTTAATGTTCATGTTCAGCTGGTATGATAAGTGAGGATTTTAAAATACTTTTCTTCTAAATTCAATCTCCTATTTGATTTCTTATCGTTCTGTGAATCCAAACATACTACATATATGAGCAAGATGTGCAAGATTACAAGCAAGTTGGGCTGAAGTATGTTACTAAATTAGTTTTGAGATTTAATGAAAATACTAATATTTGAGATATTTAGGAAGGAAATCATCCAGCACAAGTTGTCATACCAAATACACTTTGGATGTGTAAACTGCGTCAATGACAAGCTTTAGCAAAGAATCTAGTTCCAACTCCAGTCACCAGTGAACGAATTTCACAAGCAGCCTCTTCTGTATCATATAAGGAGATTGAATTTGAACTTGAGGAACAATTCAGCTTAGATTATAAAGCATAGCCATCATAGCGAATATTTCATAATAAGGCATGTCCACAACATATGAAGATTCTCCAGGATGCATTCAAAGCAATTATCAAAAAGGTTTCTCAGTGACAAAGTAAAGCTAAAAATCGACTAACTTGTCTCTTTTTCCAATGGCATTACCAAGTCTGTATTTTCATAAAGCTCTAATTAAAGTAAGAGTATGTTGCTCTGAAAGGAGTAAATTTATTTTCGGGGAAGTTGCCAATCTTATTATCATGTAAAAAGCTTGCTCAAAGGATTGCAGATAAAGGTGGCTGGGGCTGAAAGGTCAGAGAATGAATTATGCGATAAGAAGTATTGTGGGTTACAAAGTGCAAGATTTCCAAACCCCCCTAAGGCAAGCATTAAAGGTTATATTTCTACTTAATGATGGTGATACTTTGCTGACTGTCCAGGAATATATTCTTAAAGTTGGTGATAGTAGGTTTAATTATTTCCTAATAGAGTACATTAAATTACAGAAAATATTAACCAGTCTAATTTACAGAACCTACATCCCACAACTTGGCTAAGGCAGTTGTAATATATTGATGAACTAGAGAGTCTGGTAATGATAAAATTGTAGCCAATCAATTGTTTGACAATGTTGTTCGAGATGTGGAGAATGCTATTAATTCCACAATAGCTACATGATGGCTGGGAAAACTGAGCTTCAAATATAAGGAGTATCGGAAAGGTATCTACAATAATGGCTATGAGTATGAAGATGTTAAAAGCTATCGTCATGATATCTTTTTACCACGGATGGCATTTTATGATCAACAATTTTTAAAATGAGATGAAAACCTGAATGAAATTCCTAATTCATTATACCTTTCATGTGAAGTATAGCCCTTGATTTTAGTCACTCAAGATGAGTCTACTCTTTACTCTAATGATAGAAAATACCATATTTGGATCCATTCAGAGCACAAGCCTTTACAGAAAAAAAGGTCATGGTCATGGCCTTCACATTTCAGACTTTCTTACACCTATTGGTCGACTTGGTGATCGCGCTGCTTGTATTATTATGTAGTATAGAGGTGATATGTAGTGGAATGGAGACAAATTGCTGGAACAGATTGTGGATAAAGCAATACCTGCATTTGAAGCACAGTTTTCAGGATGTAGGCCACTTTCTGCATTTGACAATGCAAGGTCACATCTGAAGTTTGCAGATGATGCATTGTGAGCTTTTGAGATGAATCGTGAGCCAGGCGGGAAAAATGCAAAGTGCATACATGATACCTATGTTGTTGATCCTAGGCATCCAGATGGTAGATTCAAGCAGTCTGTGGTACTGCCTAACGGAGTCTCAAAGGGCCTGAAACTGGTTCTTAAAGAACAAGGCCTGTGGCCACAGAGCCAACAATGCTTCTTAACACAATACTCAATACCATCCTGAACCAGAAAGTTATCTATACTAAATCCTGGCTGCTTAGATGGTAGAAGCTGCTGTACTCGAGTACTCCTTGTAGTACAACCTGACTTTCAAAGTCAAAGAAGCCAACTAGAGCAGTCAATCCTTCTTGCAGGTCATAAACTAATCTTTTATCCTACTTTCCATTATAAGCTCAATTTCATTAAGTATGACTAGGGAGCTGCTAAGGGATATACAAGGGAGAATTGTGAATATGACTTCAAATCACTAAAACGACTAGTACCAGATGCTTTAGCTGGTATACTGAACCAATCAATCTGGAAATACTAGGCTAGGACAGAGAGGATTATGGAAGCTTACAGGTTAATAGCAGTATATGGATCCAAGAAGTATGAAAATCTTGTACATCGGAAGTATACTTTCCATCGTCATATCAATAATTTGAAGGAGAACTAGTATGAGATCAATAGTAAATAGAGAGCTTTCTTGTAAATAGAACTACAAATACCTAAAATTGATGATGAAATTGACTGACATATAAATTCTGAATTCTGTACCCCTTACCCTGCTTACATAAGGTGTCACATTTTGAAATGACATTGGTACACCCTTTAGACACCTCACACCATACTAGTATACCTAAACCTCCTATATACCCCTTGACCCATCGCATAGATAGTAGTGTGCCTTAGACTACCCGAACTCCCATCAAACTCTATTATACCAATACATGAAATTCTTCTGTTAAACATTTTATGCAATGATAGAAGTCCTTTCAGAAAGATAAGAATATAACCTTTTGGTCAACATCTTTGTTATGTTGTTTAGAGGCTTTTCAAAGTATTGGTAGAAAATCTCGTAATACTTTAATATAATATTGATGGTGATAATACAAGTTGAACTAGTGACTTCTTTTAACAGATGTTACATGATATACTAATTAGGCTTCCCTTATGCCTAACAGGAGTATAATAATTTCTCCTTCAAATACAAACTCATACTATTAACTTAAGTCCTGGTACTTTTAATACTCCTTGAATATAGTACTTTTCTACTTTTTCTCTATAGTTCTAAATACTGAAATTGGTTTAAAATATATAGACTTCTCTACAAAGTATTTATCACTAAAAATAATTTATTCAAACTCTTCCTTCAAGTTTATCTAATCCTTATACTCCTTTGTTTAAACTAACCTTTTAATAACATGCTCCTCCTTAAGACTAGCTCTCTTTTTTACCCTCTACTTTTTAATATCTATAGAAGTCACTGAGGGCTTAACAATCTTAACAGATACTTGTGTAACAATATTGTTCTATAATTCTAGCAAGAACTTGTAGTATACTATCTTGGACTCTCTGACAAGGTGCTACTGAATAAAGTAGTCAAGGATTGAAGGTCTTCCTAGAATAGGCAAGTTTTTTTTTCATACTTCTTATTTAATATCTGATGTAAAAGTTTTTGAGAGTTAAAGGAGGGTGATTTAATTGTTTTCTGATCTAGGAATAAATAGTTTTTGACTTTTAAGAGCAATTACTAGCCCTTTTTCAAAGTCTGTAAAACACCGAGTCTTATAACTTGACATGATACAAGATGGTAATATGTAGAGATGGCCTAACATCAGCAAAAGAAAAAACAGCTACGTCTGATGTGCAGGTATCACGTTTGGACAGCTGGTGGACGTCAATTGCATCCTGTGCATCCTGTATGTCAGGAGATTCAATGTGCGTCCCCAGTACATCAGGTGCGTCTTGTGAGTACTGGGAACGCTACTGTTAGGCGGACGCCAAGCTCAAGTATATAACTGAGGGACGTAGGCCCGAAATCTTTGATTGGAGAATCTGTCGAGGAAGGCTCGTCTCGATAAAATAGATAAGGTAAAGATTTAAAGTGTAAAACAAGATTATATTGATAAGATCTCTTCTCCGTTGCTTGATGATTTCTGTAAAGCTCGGGAGGCACTTCGATATTTATATCCCGCGTCTGAGTGTTCGCGGACTACTTCTAACTACTATGCCTCCGAAGTACCACTCTGGTTTTAATACGCAAACGTCCAGAATCTTATAAGTGCGAACACCGTTTGACCCTGAAACTTATCACACCCTTTCGCGGACTCGGAATAGTATTCCTCCGTTGAGATGACTGCGCTATTTGTTATGCCAAACAGCCGCCTCCAACTTAGATGTCCGCATAGACTTTTATATGACTTTAGTCTTGTTGACTATCGTCCAGTCGTCTCTTCGGTCATGAAGTGATCAGGTTCATGCCGGATCACCTAGTGCCAATCGCAAGTCCGAGCCCGACGTGTCAGCGTCTTAAGGGTCTCCGACTTATCTAGGTCTTCCTTTCTGAGCGTGCTTCCCCTTGGTCCGCCGGCCTCCGTAGAGGGGTCCTATTACTAGGACCAACCAACCTACAGCTGATCTCAGAAGGGTATGGGTGGATTCGGTATACCCCTAATAGCTTCCACTACTGGGATATCCTCTTGGAGTATTTCGCCGAAAACGTCCCGTCACTTTCGGCCCATAATTAGGAAGCCTAACTTTGAAGCCTACTATCTCAATGCGCCTCCGACGGATTTCCTCCGTTCCACTTCCCAGATGTCGCCAAAGGTCCCCTCTCATATATCCTGCGAACAGCATGCGGTCGGACGGACGGCGGCGACGTATATGGTGTTATGAAGTGGGCTTCATTGATGTGACATTTTAGTTATGGGACGCAACTCTCGAAATCTCGCTAATGACGTGCGGGCCCCATAAGGGGGCCGGAGGGGGGTGTTGGCACTCCGGTAAATTGAGGGTCTGTGCGCAGTTACCCTACCGTGGGTCTGTGCACATGTCTCGGATTTCCATATGCCTAACAGCTACCTACATCTGTTGGTAACATGGGTTGTCAGGAGCGTCTAGTGGTAATATGGGATGTCTGGGGCGTCTAGTGGTAACAGGGAATGTCTGAGGCGTCAGGAAGACATCCTAAGTAAGGAGCCCCACTTGGCAAGCCCCATTTCTGGATCTGGTTACTCTCACCTAGGGGTGATACTTACCTAGCTAGAAAAACAAGGATCAGATACTACTAGTACACTAGCCCTGGTAAGTACTAGAACCAGCCTCTCAGCAATAGAGCTAACCTTTATGTAGCTGCAAAAATAGGAGACACGGCAGGAAATCTATTTGAGGTTCCAGAAGAATTCTTGAGCGAAAATGCTCCAAGGTCTGACTGGAAAACCCAGTACTAGAGTTCTGCTGGTTATGCCTGAGCCTGACTCCGGCGGGCCAGGTGTGGATCATTTTCCTGCCAGTGGTACAGGTCAGGCAACCATATAACATCCGAGTCCTCCCTTACCTTCACTAACAGCTAAGGGCTAACTTTGACTCCAGATTCCTTCAGAGCCCTTTGGCTGGAGTATGTAATACTTTGGCACCTAAACCTGCTCGACGTCGGCTTTCCAACAGTGCAAAGGACGTCTACTTGATACCAATATCTATAGAGTTACAGCCTGGCGAGCCTTTGATTAAGTACTGGCTTTGACATCAGATTCATTCAGGGTCCCTTGAGTACAGTACGCAATACTTTGGCACCCAGACCTACTCAACGCCAGCCTCCCAAAGGCGCAAAGATTATCTACTCGACGCCAATATCCATGGAGTGACAGGCTCTTATAAAGGTAGTATTGTCTGGCAAGGTATTGACTAAGTACTGAATTTGACGCCAGATTCCTTCAGGGTCCTTTGGATGCAGCACACGATGCTTTTGTGCCTAGGCATACTCGACGCCAGTATTCCAATGGTGCAAAGACTGTCTACTCGATACCAATATCCATGGAGTTACAGGCTGTTATAAAGGTAGCATTACCTGGTGAGGTTTTGAATAAGTACTGACCTTGACACCAGACTACTTCAGGGTCCTTTAGATGCAGCGCGCAATACTTTGGTGCCTAGAGATACTCGACACCAGCTTTCCAACGGTGCAAAGAACGTCTACTCGACGCCAGTATCCATGGTGTTACAGGCTGTTATAGAAGTGGTATTCTCTAGCAAGGTTTTGACTAAGTACTGACTTTGACGCCAGAGTCCTTCAGAGTCCTTTGGACACAGTATTCAATGCTTTGGCACCTAGACCTACTCAATGCCAGCCTTCCAATGGTGCAAAGACCATCTACTCGATGCTAATATCCATAGAGTTACAGGCTGTTATAAAGGTGGTATTCCCTGGCAAGGTATTGACTAAATACTGAATCTGATGCCAGATTCCTTCAGGGCCCTTTGGATGCAGCATGCGATGCTTTGGTGCCTAGACATACTCGATGCCAGCCTTCCAATGGTGCAAATACCGTCTACTCGACACCAATATCCATGGAGTTACAGGCTGTTATAAAGGTGGTATTCCCTGGTAAGATTTTGAATAAGTACTGACCTTGACGCCACACTCCTTCAGAGTCCTTTGGATGCAGCATGCAATACTTTGGTGCCTAGATGTACTCGACACCAGCATTCCAATGGTGCAAAGAATGTCTACTCGGCGCCAGTATCCATGGAGTTACAGGATGTTATAGAAGTGGTGTTCCCTAGTGAGGTTTTGATTAAGTACTGACTTTGACACTAGAGTCCTTCAGAGCCGTTTGGACGCAGTATTCAATGCTTTGGCACCTAGACCTACTCGATGCCAGCTTTCCAACAGTATAAGGAGCGTCTACTCGATGCCAATATCCATGGAGTTACAGGCTGTTATGGAAGTGGTATTTCCTCGCGAGGCTATAGTTAAGTGCTGACTTTGACGACAAATCCCTTCAGGCCTCTTTGGATGCAGCATTCAATGCTTTGGCAACTAGACCTACTTGATGCCAGCCTTCCAACGGTGCATGGAACGTCTACTCGACGCCAATATCCATGGAGTTGCAGGCTGTTATAGAAGTGGTATTTCCTGGGTAGCCAATAGTTAAGTGCTGACTTTGACGGCAGATTCCTTCAGGGTCCTTTGGATGCAGCATTCAATGCCTTGGCACCTAGACCCACCCGATACTAGCTTTCCAACAGCGCAAGGAACGTCCAATCGACGCCAATATCCATAGAGTTAGAGGCTGTTATGGAAGTGGTATTTCCTGGTGATGCTATAGCTAAGTGCTTACTTAGACGCCAGATTCCTTCAGGGTCCTTCCCACACAGCATTCAGGGCTCTGGCACCTAGACCTACTCGACGCCAGCCTTTCAATGGTGCAAGGAACGTCTACTCGACACCAATATCCATAGAGTTACAGGCTGTTATAGAAGTAGTATTTCCTAGCGAAGTTTTGACTATGTACTGACTTTGATGCCAGATTCCTTCAGAGCCCTTTGGACGCAGTATTCAATGCTTTGGCACCTAGACGTACTCGACGCCAGCCCCCCAATGGTGTAAGGAACGTCTACTCGACGCCAATATCCATGGAGTTACAGGCATTTATGGAAGTGGTCTTTCCTAGTGTAGTTGTACTGTTAGGCATATGGAAATCCGAGATATGTGCACAGACCCACGGTAGGGTAACTGTGCACAGACCCTCGATTTACCGGAGCCAACACCCCCCTCCAGCCTACTTATGGGGCCCGCACGTCCTTAGCGAGATTTTGAGAGTTGCGTCCCATAACTAAAGTGTCACATCAGTGAAGGCCACTTCATAACACCATATACGTCGCCACCGTCTATCCGACCATATGCTGTTCGCAGGATATATGAGAGGGGGCCTTTGGCGACATCTGGGAAGTGGAACGGAGGAAATTCGTAGGAGGCGCATTGAGGTAGTAGGCTTCAAAGTTACGCTTCCTAAATATGGGCCGAAGGTGACGGGACGTTTTCGGCGAAAGACTCCAGCAGGATAACTGTTAGGCGGACGCCAAACTCAAGTATATAACTGAGGGACGTAGGCCAAAATCTTTGTTCGGAGAATCTGTCGAGGAAGGCTCGTCTCGATAATATAAAAATAAGGTAAAGATTTATGAGGTAAACAATTTAATATTGATAAGATCTCTTCTCCGTTGCTTGATGATGTCTGTAAAGCTCAGGAGGCACTTCGATATTTATATCCTGCGTCTGAGTGTTCGCGGACTACTTCTAACTACTATGCCTCCGAAGTACCACTCTGGTTTTAATACGCAAACGTCCAGAATCTTATAAGTGCGAACACCGTTTGACCCTGAAACTTATCACACCCTTTCG
>JACCEG010000429.1:0-17574 GCA_014065205.1 Tuber brumale | reverse complement strand
TGAACCTGATCACTTCATGACCGAAGAGACTAGTGGAACGATAGTCAACAAGACTAAAGTAATATAATAGTCTATGCAGACATCTAAGTTGGAGGCCGCTGTCTGGTATACCAAATAGCGCAATCATCTCGACGGAGGAATACTATTCCGTGTCTACGAAAGGGTGTGATAAGTTTCAGGGTCAAACGGTGTTCGTACTTATAAGATTCTAGACGTTTGCTTATTAAAACCAGAGTGGTACTTCGGGGACATAGTAGTTAGAAGTAGTCCATGAACACTCAGACGTGGGATATAAATATCGAAGTGCCTCCCGAGCTTTACAGACATCATCAAGCCACGGAGAAGAGATCTTATCAATATAATATTGTTTTACGCTTTAAATCTTTAACTTACCTATTTTATCGAGACGAGCCTTCCTCGACAGATTCTCCGATCAAAAGATTTTGGGCCTACGTCCCTCAGACATATACTTGAGTTTGGCGTCCGCCTAACATGTACTCACTGCTTCTGTATATTAGCTTTAATAATAAAAACAATTTTAGTATATAAAGTTTTTGTGACCCAGGTCAGTAGTAGTGTGAGTTCCACTCTTGTGTCTGAGTCGAATAAATTATGTAGTTTGGTAGATATCTCCAGACACCAGTACGACGTCAGGAGATGTCCTGTACCTTTGCTTATGACATCTGGTTGCATCCTGTGTATTTGGTTGCTACATCTGGTTGCGTCCTATATGTTTGGTTGCTACGTCTGGTTGCGTCCTGTGTGTTTGGTTGCTATGTCTGGTTGCATCCTGTGTGTTTGGTTGCTACAACTGGTTACGTCCTGTGCATCCAGAGCTTGGGTGGCTGCGTCCTAACACCTGTTGCCACGCCTGCTTGCATCCTGGATCACGATTCATGTTCCGGCATTCTGTGCGTCTGATGCATAGAACGGACAGGACGTGAGCATTTATTTTTACTGATGGACTGGACTCAGAGTTGTGATTGATTATATTGTATCTGATCAACCAGACAAAAATTTCTGCCTACATACTTTAATCATATTAGTTAGTAGTTCTGTGATTGAACTTGAAGTGAAAATCTTTCTTTTAACAAGTTAAAGGCTCATAACTCCTAGTTTTTTTACCCTTTACTTTCTTTCTTTGAAACAATAGAAGTGCTGCTATTAATATGAGAGTAGCCCGGAAAGTTCCCAGCTGTTTGCTTATGGTAGGAAGTCTTTGATTAAGGGAAAGTAAATTTTATGGTATTGAGGAAAGTACAATATCTAAAACTGGAAAATAGAGGGAGGAGAAATGAATGTAATAGTAACGTGGTGCATCTAATTACTCGACGATTTTGAGATCAACCGCAATGATTGTCTACCGTATCAGAGGGACCCTTTGTTTAAACAGTGCCCCCGCTCCCATTACCGCTCGAACGGTACCTCTTTGGAAGTTTCGACCTCCTTCCCGTTCCTGCAGCTATGATATTTGAGGTGAATAAATAGCCGGTCGATGCCCGCCTGAATATTAAAAAAAAAAGCCCTGTACCCACCTGACTGCTTTTCCTACCCGCATACAGCTCTCTTGATGCATTTATGTATGGTCCTGTAGGATATCTGTCGAGTCCATCCGAATTTCTGCGGCTTGGGATGAAGTCGTTGCATCCCTGTTGATATCTGGAAAGTTCACCTTTTGCATGCTTTCTCTTCACCCAACTTCCAAAAGGGGTTACATTATACTGGGAACAAAACCTACGCTAGGCCGATTAGAGTGTCTTACGCCCTTTTCTCGGACAAGTAAGTCACCTAATTTTTGTCCTCCGCATCGAATAGATAATATTACTAATATTAAAATTATCAGAATCGTGACGGTGCTTCCACTCGCGTATGATGATGCCTTCGTCAAATTGGACATAAGTGTCTCTGGGCAGGGTTCTAACATCTCCTTCAAGACAAAATGTCCCTATAAAGCCTAGACCTGAACAAAGCAAGAGGATTGGAGGATCGTGTTAACTGCTGTTTGGCAGCCTCAGTCCTTGTTAACCTACGATTAGTCGCGGGTTTGGGGCGATCAAGCCATGCCACGGTGCTACCCAATTTGACGGGATGATGAGGTAAACCCTTGGATGGGGCAGCCGCCACTTTTGGTTTTCCTCAGGCGAATTGTACCGTAGCAAATTGTAAGTTGGTAGTGGTGGACTGTACCATAGTACCGGCAGACTCTGTGCTCGAGCATGTCGAGAACCGGGAAAACCCAGCGTGAGCCCAGAGGCAAACCAAAAGTGACGGTTGACCCATCGTAACGGTTGCCACGTCCAAGACGCTTAGACTCCTGGAAGTATCATATCATATCATATCCCGACATAAAAATGCCAAGAACTTGTGTTTCACGCCTAAATTCGAGGATTTTGACAACTCTCTGTTTCCGGGTATAGTGCTTCAGGATTTGGCGAGTAGGTTCTTATACCGCTACCGGTATCACTTTCTGACTGGGACATCCTTCGGTTGCACTAGAGAATTGACCTCGGGTCTTGTAGGAACACGAGTGATCACTTGATACAGCTTATCTGTTGTTTAGCGTCGAAGCTTTGAGCTGCGTATGATACGTTCTGCAATGATCCTTGGTGGCTTGAATAATCTGGGGAACAAGGCGGAAATGATGATAGGAAACTGGAGGCTGTTCTTGTGAGGACAGGGATTCTGGTACCATTTACTATAAAAAGAAATGCAAAATTACCACTTCTGGCAAACACCAACCTATTCTTGCTTCCTGTGGCGCAAGCCTTCAAGGACAAAGTTGAAATACGGTTAGATCCCCCTGCATCTATTGTGATAACTCACGGAAGATACCTTCAATCGATCGAGGGCGAAAGTGGGGGGGAGGTAAGTACGGTACTCGAGTACCTAAGTAGGAGTAACACCCCTACATGTACTAGTACGGGGGTTGTGGGTACGGTAAGTCTGTCGAACTCTTGGTAGTATTTACTATGTGATTTGGCGCCAAGAGTTCGACAGACTTTTTTCCAACCCCTAGTACTTGTGTCACCTTCCCCTCCTTCACGGTAGCCAGTACTCGAGTACTAGTACTGAGTACTGTACTCGAGTACCCTCCATCCCGAACGTTGACGGGAATGTGCAACATCGGCTGGGTATGCTTCCGCTCGATGGACTGCATAAATCACGTACTCGAGTACCATGCTTTGAAATCGCGTTTGACTACACACGCAGCAGATGCCTTCTTAAAAAGCTCTGCGAGATGGCGCTCCTTCCCCAAGTTCTCTCAGGCTAGATTATTTATCAATCTCTGTTCCGCGCACCCAGAGCTTGGGTCGAATTTTGAATTAGGGGATACAAGTCAATTTATCGATGCATAGGCACAAATGAGGTTTCTAAGTATTGCGCTCTTACTGTATGTGTTTCACACTTCATCGGGATTACCATAGCGAAAGAAGCCTTCCCATAACTCACAAATACTGTTCCAACACTGCAGAGTCTGGGCTGCCTCTTCTGTCAATGAGAACGCACAAGCAATGCACCAGTAAGAAGTGGGGGAACCCTTGGAATTTCTGGTGAAAGGAGCTCACATTGCACTTTGAAATTTGATAAAAACGAAAGCGGGGCCGGTACGATATTTGGGCCGTAGAGGGACTTTGTGTACCGGTTCTGCTCGAAAAGAAAAGTAGAACAATACTCGAGTAGTGGAAAAGAAAAAGAAAAAGAAAAAATAGGGATCATTAAGCTGATGCCCACATTCCGTACATGTGTTCTCAAACATACGGCCAAAATTTGACATTCACCCCTGTCTTAGACCTGACTTTGGGGTCTCTCAAAAAGCAAGGAATCTCCTGCACTGCTCCATACCGGTATTCTGGTTGCCGAATACGGATCCCGACAGTTAGGCTTCTTTGGACATCCTATCACAGTGTGATACTCCAATGCCTGGTATCCTAGGAACACCCGTCGTCAGGGACACTTCCTAGAAGATGTCCTACCGGTAACTTTGGAAAAGCCATACCGGTACGTGTATTTTCGGCATATTCCTGGAAGCGGCTTAACATCGGTAACCTTAAAACGGGAAGGAAGGCATTTCCCTCCCCGAACCTGGTTGGACCAAGGGTTGTTCCGAAATATCAGATGAACGTGGTGGATGAGGGCCAACCACTGGTCCGTGTTCTGATAAGGTTAAGTGTTGGATGGCGTTTGGTGCGCTTGGCTTCCTCTGTGGCTTATTGTTCGTATGATGCCGGCATCATAACATTTTTGGGCCCAGCTCAGGCCACACGCCACGACTCTGACCAAGAAGCCTTGATGCACACCAGTACGAGTACTCGGGTATGGATGTGGGTGACAGAACAGCCAGGGATTACAGGTATCAAAGCTTTTTGCTTGTCTCAGCAATCTCCATACCAAACCCATCCTTCTGTTTATTATGAGGGTACAAGTAGAATGGTCAGGCCTCCAGAATCCCTGGCTGTCCGGTGACCCACGTCCATACCCGAGCACGAAACTGCCGGTATAAGTACTATGATGGGACTTCGCCCGATGTGACACCGGGAAGGAGAGCTTTTGCGATATGTTCAATGCTGGACAGTTTTCCCATCAGTGAACTCTGTCGATGAACTTTCTATCTACCAGTGCGACAGGGAAATGCACCGACGATTGAAGCAATTTCGGTATTTTATCTAACAACAAGCGTTTGTGCTACTGGTGATGGTGATGGTGATGATGATGATGATGATGATGATGATGATGCTGATGATGATAAGGGTGGTGGTGGCGGTGGCGATGATGGTCTTTGAACCATAGTTTAGGCTAGAGTGGTTAACCAATGGGGGGGGTCGCAATACCGGTAATGGCAACACATAAACTGCGTCCTCAGCACCGGTATTGCCCTTCAGAGACCTCTCTTTCCTCTGTCATTGCCAAGGCTCACTTTTGGATCAGATGCCTTCTCAAGCGATAATGCTACCGGTAGACTATCTCTAGCCCAGCCTACCTACCGTACAAGCACTCTGTTGTTTTATTGGGAGCACAACAATCCCATGGAAGCATGATACTTCCCTGCATCTGATCTGTAGCATTCAACACGGTAAACCAATAAATCATATTGTTGTGTGGGGATTCTGGAATGTAACCAAAGGGTTGCACCGAAAATCAACTCGGGTTCGGACGGTCCGGATGGCCGAACTGGAGTGCGATACAATGTTAGAACAAACTACCGCGCTGTTGTGATGATGTGAACGGCGGAATCGCGGGGGGGGGGTTGCAAAAAAGCTCTGTACAGAGACGGTGCTGGTACTGGTAACCTGAGCCAGGCACTCGGCTGCGGAAAAATAACCTCCCGCAGCTACATGTACCAGTACCGGTACTCCAGATTAGCATTGTTCTCTTGCTGCTCGAGCACTTTTTGCAGTAAGCGGGGTTCCCTGGCTGTATTGTCATACTTCGTTCTAGGAACAGTTCAATATAAGTCACCGGTATTGCACGACGTCCAAAAGGGTTGAGTGCTCGGATCCGCCTTTCTTCATACCTTTTCGCATGTTCTCTACTTTGGTTACAAACCTAAATTTATATATTCGATTCTTGTTTTTTCCTCTCAGGTTTTGCTTGGATACTCCCTCGTGAGACAGCAGTTCTTGGACTAAGGCTTACTTGGGCGTGATACATAATACTGTTGCAACCTTCCTCCACAAGATAACGGGCGATGACTAGCACGTCGATACTCCCTCCGGTAAACATATCGAAATCTAGGGCAGCAGAGAATCCTGCCCGAAACACTCCTCCACCCTCTCCCATAACGCCTGCTAGCGATCTAGTCTCTGGAAATGGGAGGGCAACATCTTCCACTGGGGGGGATGGACCTAATGGTATGCTGCGCTAACAGACGCTAGGAGTTATATTTCTCCTTTCCTAAACCCCAATTGCGAGACGCTGACGACGGTCGGTTTTTAACTGTCTCTAGCACTTCCGACAAGTGACTCTCTATCTTCGAACTTCTTGAAACTTTCTACAATCCCTACGCCTACCGCTGATCCCGAGAAGCTCCAATCACCAAATATCAATAATAAGGGAACTGGCTTAGATAACACGGCTCCTTTTGACCCGTTGGCGATGCAGATACTCCGTCGCACCGGAACAGAAAACACGCTTCGGCAAAAGTTGCGTAAAGATAGCTACGATGATTCGATGGCTCGGAATCCGGGCGAGAGTGTGGGTGGGATCGGGGAAAGAAATGCCCTAGACGCAGCAGCGAGGAATACGGATGCACAGCCTCAGGGCAGAGAAAAGAAGTCAGTATTCCCCTTGACCCCTCCCCTGGAATCTGGGAACACCCAAGGCTGACACCACGTAGGAAAGGCGTTTCTTTTCTTAGCCGCATAATGGGGGGGAAGAAGAAGGGTGGTGATATGCCCAACGATGAAGATACGCTTGAGGAGGACATACGAACTGAAGGAATGGATGCTCACGTCTTTTCCCAACCAATTGGGTATATACCTCAGTTCCCCGCGCCACCGAAGTATATCAGGGTAAGGGGTCCACGTGCTCTAGCAGCTGGTTTGAAGGTGCTAGTTTGCTGGGGCTAACAGGATTCCTGCAGGTTCGTTCGCACAACAAACCGAAACGTGATTTCGACCAAACATTTTTGGCGCAGGAGTTGTACCGGAGGCCGGTATACGAGGAGAATGGGAAGTTAGCGGCCGGTAGTACGGCCGACCTTTCGTTCTTGTCACTGGCACTTCCGAAACATAAGAGCGGAGCTATATGGGCAATGAAGTTTAGCAAAGATGGCCGATATCTTGCTGCAGGGGGGCAGGATAGAATAGTACGGGTTTGGCAAGTCATCGGTTCTAAGGAAGAGAGAGAAACTCACGAGAAAGAGGAGGATGCGGCAGGGGCTGGGCCCGGAGGACTATACTCCAGTGGTGGCGGCGTACGGTTGAATGCCCCTGTTTTTCTATCAGAACCAATTCATGAATACGCGGGGCATACTGCAGACGTCCTGGACCTCAGTTGGAGCAAAGTAGGTGGTTCGAGGGAAAAATGATTGGTCTACCATGCACCTGCTAACAACGGGCAGAATAACTTTCTTTTGTCCTCATCTATGGACAAGACAGTCAGGCTTTGGCACGTGTCCAGGAAAGAGTGTCTCTGTGCTTTCCAACACAGCGACTTTGTTACAGCTATTGTGTTTCACCCTAGGGATGATCGCTTCTTTCTAGCTGGTTCATTGGATTCCAAGTTGAGACTATGGAGTATACCTGACAAAAGTGTTGCTTTCTGGAACGAACTCCCCGATTTGATAACAGCCGTGGCCTTCACTCCTGATGGACGAATGGCCATTGCAGGCTGTTTGAGTGGATTATGTCTGTTCTATGAAACTGAAGGGCTAAGATATAATACTCAAGTTCATGTGAGGTCTTCTCATGGCAGGAATGCGAAAGGGAGCAAGATTACCGGAATTGAGACCATCACGTTTCCGCCGGATGACCCAAATGGAGAAGTGAAATTGTTGATTACTAGTAATGATTCACGTGTGAGGATGTACAATGCTAGAGACAAGAGCCTTGAGTTAAAGTTTAAGGGTTATGAGAATACATGCAGTCAGATTCACGCTACCTTTAGCGACGATGCTAAGTATGTCATCAGTGGGAGTGAGGATAGACGAGTTTACATTTGGAACGTCGGATTAGGGGAGACTGAAAAGAAGGACAAGAGACCGGTTGAGTACTTTGAGGGTAAGGCGTTCATCCATTCTGGTATCATAGGACAACTGTTAAACATCATGTAGCCCATCCCGCAATCGCGACCGTCGGAGTTATGGCTCCTGCGAAAACGAGACAATTGCTGGGGAGCTCGGGAGATCCGCTTTACGATCTGTGCAACCCACCACCAGTTACCCTTGTTAGTAGATCCGATTCGGTTTCTTCAAAGAAAGAACCCGCGACATCCGCTGGGGGAAAGCGTTCAGAAGGCGATCACGCAACTCCCCACATGCCGAAAGTCCCTGAGGAGCCGCCCGCCTACGTAGCGAGATCAGCACACTCGAGCGGGAATATAATTGTCACTGCAGACTATACCGGACGCATCAAGGTTTTTCGACAGGATTGTGCTCATGTGAAACGCAAGAGTGAGTCTTGGGAAACATCGTCGACGTTTTCAAAGAAGATTGGAAATGGTGTGTTTGGGGGAAGAAGGAGAAACTCATTGTCACATGGCTCCGATAGAATCCTTTCGTGGAGACAGAGCATAGCATCCAGTGGAAGCTTGGATGACTCAATTGGGGGAGGGAGATTTGGTGATGGCAGCTCGAGTAGAAATCGAAGCATCTCTCCCCGAAAGTCAATGGGTGCCCTATCAATTGGTTCGAATGGGGCCACGAGCCGGTTCGTGCGGTCAGGTAGTGTACGTTCAAGAGCAACCTCAATTGCCAATGACGCCGTGCATCAAAGAAACTCGGATGGTGGTACGGCCAATGTGAGGAGCCCCGGAAAGTCGGCTCTCGGGGGAGGGGATCGGCCAGGAAGTAGCGCAACAATGCCAGTGACTGGCGATGATCGTATGACGCAGGAAGCTAGCGCAAATCTGACATACTACAATCCCAAACATATGCCCACTTCAGGCGCCGCCACAAGTGCGACGGCAGGATCGAGACGGGGATCCAGGATGACGACGGGCTCCGACGACAGTGCAGATGAGGTTTTTAGCAGTGACGGGGAAGGGGACGAGAGTGAAAATGAGACGGTCAGGTGTAAAAGGTTTGTCTAGTTCGCCCATCTTTCAAATCAGCCCAGCATCCAGATCTCCACCAGCTTTTTTTCTCCACCCTGCCGGACCTGCCCCCCCCCGGGACCCCGACGATCGTTGACTGATCCGCGGGTTCTGCAGATGCGGAGGAACATCCTTCAAGGCTAAGCAATCAAGAAAGGGGGAGCATAAACTTCTTTGCGTAAAGTGAGTACTCTACCATGCAATCCACAATAGTTCTTGTCCTTTCTTTCCCTTTCTCAGATTAGTTATATCTACACTACGGGTTTTAATACGCCGATTCTCTCGATCACTCTAATACCCCCTCATTGAATTGCAGCTAACTCAGCGGAACGGATCAATGTAGGTGCAACTCCGTACTGTGAGATCACGCAATTCAACTGTTCTGTTTCTCTAACCTCTTTTTTCCTGCTGGTGTAATGTCTTTGGTTCGATAGTAATTTATTTGTTACCGACCTGCATCAACAGCCATTCTTGCTTTTTTTCTGTTTCCTTTTTTCTTTTGATTGCAAGCTTTCCTCCTTGCTTTTGCTTCTACACCCATCCATCCGACCACGGTAATGTTTCACTTTTTGTTTTTACTTTTTCTTCTTTCATCCTTGCCTTTCTGCTTCCCTTGTCAAAAAAACGGTTTGCCTTTATGGCCTTTTCTTTCTTGCTTTTCCCGCTCTTGAAAGCATATTTCCTTTTCTTTCCTTACCATACTTTGGGCGTTGCGGGGCATACCAACGGGGACACTATTTCCTCTTGCATTCTCCTCCCCCTCCTCTTCGTGCTTTATCATATTATGTGATATCTCTTCCCCCCCTTCCTCATGTCGAAAAATAGTATTTATAAAAAATTTAATATGGTACCCACGATAGAGTTAGTGAATAGTTAATGGGTTGGCCCATAAACTATTCCCTACCTTGCTCGAAAACATCACCCTTGACACGTGCACTCATGGCGGGGAACTATTACCAGCCATCGTTACAGCGGTTGTACTCGGGAGTAAGGATATTTGGGATCCCATTACACAAGTCTTTCATTCAGTTAACAATTCTCCTATTATTATCAGGAGAAGGATACTACCACATACTAGTACAACATTAATCCTATAGTGTTCCAATACAATCTTGTGGAGCAAAAATCATGCAGCAAAAGGGAACTTGTGAGCAAAATCCAGAGAGTACTTGACATTGCAAAATAAAGTAAAATCAGTGTCTTAAGTTTATTACTTTGAGAGATAATACAGAGTGGACATGGATGAAAATTGACCAGTACCTAAACATTAACTCATATACATATCAGCAAAAATAAACTCTTGTGTCCTGTGCATTCTGGGCATCTGATGCACATAACACCAGAATGTGAACCACGATTCATCATGCGAGATGGCATAGCAAGCATGCTCAGGATGCAACTATCCTAGTACCAGATACACAAGACAAAATAAGACGAAGCAACTAAATCTACAGAAGATACTGGACCCAACCAGATATAGCAACTGTTAGGCAGACGTCAAACTCTAGCATAACTGAGGGATGTAGGCCAAATCTTTGATTCGAGAATCTGTCAAGGAAGGCTTGTCTTGATAAATAGGTAAGGCAAAGATGTATAGTGTAAACAATTTTATATTGATCAAATCCATTGCCTGTTGCTTGATGATGTCTGTAAAG
The DNA here is from genome assembly GCA_014065205.1 of Tuber brumale. Lineage (NCBI taxonomy): Eukaryota > Fungi > Ascomycota > Pezizomycetes > Pezizales > Tuberaceae > Tuber > Tuber brumale. The sequence continues at coordinate 7,168 of JACCEG010000429.1, read as the reverse complement.
CTCGGGAGGCACTTAGATATTTATATACTGCGTTTGAGTGTTTGTGGACTACTTCTAACTACTATGAGTTCAAAGTACCACTCTGGTTTTAATACGCAAACGTCCAGAATCTTATAAGTGTGAGCACTGTTTCACCCTGAAACTTCTCACACCCTTTTGTGGTTATGGAATGGTATTCCTCTGCTGAGATGACAACACTATTTGTTTTACCAAATAGACATCCTCAACTTAGTTAACCGCATAAACTATTAAATTACTTTCAGTCTTGTAGACTATCGTTCCAGTAGTCTCTTCTGCGATAAAGTGATTAGTTTCATGCTGGGCCATCTAGTGCCAATTGCAAGTTCAAGCCTGACTTGTCAATATTTTAAGGGTCATTGACTTATCTAGGTCTTCCGATCTGAGCGTGCTTCTCCTTGGTCTGTCTGCCTCTGTAGAGGTATCCTATTCCTTGGACCAACCAACCTACAGCTAATTTCAGAAGGGTATGGGTGGATTCAGTATGTCCTCAATGGCTTCTGCCAAAGTGACATCCTCTTGGCATATTTCGCTGAAAACATCCTGTCACTTGCAGCCTATAATTAGGAAGCCTAACTTTGAAGCCTACTATTTATCTCAATGCGCCTCTGACAGATTTCTTCTATTCCACTTCCTAGATATCGTCAAAGGTCTTTTCTAATATATCTTGCTAACAGTACACGGTTGGACAAAAGGCGGCAATGTATATGGTGTTATGAAGTATTACGATCCCTAGCCGGTATTAGTTTCTCCGCAATGGGTAGACGATACTTCTCTTGTTCTCTCTCGATGATAGCTCTTAGGCTCGTGCCTACGATAAGGTGGGAGAGACTCTCGTGTCTCTGATCCTTATTGCCTATCGTACTCTTTCTTCAACTCGACTCTTGTAATAGAGTTCTTGTCTCATCGATATATATTGGTAAAGAGCGGAAAAGTTTATATTCATAAAAGCATAAAGTAATAAGTAAGAAAGTAACTTAGAACGAAGCGTGAAGAGCCTATCTACTCAGTCCTAATGACCTCCTTTTATAGTTGCCCTTCATGCCCTTGTGACTCACTCTTCAAGTCACGTGCCACATATGACTCACAACTGTAAGTCATATCAAAACATCATAAACTAGTCATATGACCAAAATGGTCACATGCACAAAACCCATGACCTCTAAATGAGGTCATGTGCGAAACATTCCTATCATCATAAACCAATCATATGACCGAAGTGGTCATATGTGCGAAACCCATGACCTCTAATGAGGTCATGTGCGAAACATAACATACCTATGACTCATAACTATGAGTCATGTGAAAACCTCTTCCTCGCTAAGCGACATTGGTAACATTAGCTCCTTCCTCCCTAAGCTTGAGTCCCTTCGAGCTTAGAATCTCTCATCATGGAGGCGGTCCGCAAACCTCCTGAAGCGTTTGGAGGTGTTTGACGCTTCACAGCAGTATCCGCGCACCTCATCGATGATGGCTCTCCGTTTGAGCTATTCTTTCCATGTGGCTTCGTCCGCCTTCTCTATCCTCTCATTGTAGGAGGCCCAGACTATTGCCATTCTCCTTGTTACTCCGCTGATCATTTGCTGGAGTGATTTGTTGTCAGTCTCCAAGTGGGTGATCAATTCTTGTTGCCTTTTCGTTTCCTCTTCTAGCTGATCGATTGTTCACCGCAATCGTTCAACTGTTAAACGTAGTTCTTCCTTGGACATAAAAGCTTTTGTATCCCCTCCCATCTTAGGTTCCGTCCTCGGAACCTCTTGGGTCGCCTGCTTGGCTTCCCATTGTTGCCTTCAATAGTAGGGGCAGTATCTGCGCATGCAGTTCTACCAGGAGATCTTGTAGTGTGAGGGGCCAGTGAGCAGTGGTTGTGTTGCCCATTCGGCCTGGATTGGGGTAGTTGGTGGCGACTGCTTTGTTGTTGATGTTTTGCTCGGGAAGAAGTAGCTTCGTTGTTTTCCGTCCAGGTGCACTGAGCACTCATCATCTGTGCATGCCGTCCAGTGATAGACGGCATAGTTTCTTTCGTTGTCGTTGACCACCTTGGCCCATTCGGCATCAATGGTCTTCTCCTCCTCTTCCTTCTTGATTTTGACTTCTTCTTCAGCTGCAGCCTACTTGGCTGCATCGGGTGGAGGGCTTGTGGGGCTACCCACAGGCTCGAAGTCCTTTAGAGTGTCCTCGATGCTCAGTTGATGGCTTTTGTGGGTAGGATTGGTGGAAGAGGATGAGGGCATCTTGAGCCTTTGCGAAGTTGGTAGCTGGGTATCACTCTTGATCGTGTTCGGCCGAATAACCGGTCCACTTAGCACAGTATTGAAGATTACCGTAGTATAAGCGAGAGTCGATTATTTCTTCAAGTTCGTATTTGGGTTCTCTGTCTAACTCGATAGGTGGAGGAGGCGTGATCGCCTGCGAAGGAAGCTTGTTGTCTTGATAGAGTTCCAGAAGCGAGATGTGGAATGTGTTGTGTATCTTCATGGATGGGGGAAGGTCGAGTTTATATACTTGTTTCTCTAGCCTTTCCAATATCTCGAATGGCCCCATTTTCTTGTAATCCAATTTCTTGGAGGTCCTTGTAATCTGTATATTCTTTGGTAGTAACCATACCTTGTCTCCTCTTTGTAGGTGTGGATCGGGTTTTCGGTGTTGATCGTAGTTTTCTTTTTGTCGTAGTTGTGCTATTGTCATCTCTGCTCGTAGAGTGTCGTATAATTGACTCATATCTTTTTTTCCATTATCAGTCCTTTGGCCGTATGACCTACGGCCTGATATTCTGTGTCGAGACCATAGTTTGCGTAGAAGGGTGTCGTCTTAATCATTTCATGTTTTCCGTTATTGTATGCAAATTCCGCTATTGGTAATAGCTCCTCCCAATTGAATTGCTGATAGTTGATATAGGCCCATAGATATTGTTCCAATATGCCATTCGTCCATTCGGTCTGTCCATCTGTTGGTGGGTGGAAGGCCGTAGAGGGTTTCCTTTTGATTCTGAGTTCTTGCGTTATCTCCTTCCATATTCCTGTGTTAGGCGGACGCCAAACTCAAGTATATAACTGAGGGACGTAGGCCCGAAATCTTTGATAGGAGAATCTGTCGAGGAAGGCTCGTCTCGATAAAGTAAGGTAAGGTAAAGATTTAAAGTGTGAAACAATATTATATTGATAAGATCTCTTCTCCGTTGCTTGATGATCTCTCACCAACTCGGACTTAGTCGATCTTACTTATAGTAGCTAGTCGGTACTTCTAATCCTCCTACTAACTATGTACCACTCGCTTTCTTCTCGATTCAACTTAAGTGCGAACACTGTTTGACCCTGAGAACGAGCACACCACTCTACAGCTTTAGTCGCAGCTTCCTATTAGGAGCTTCCAATCTTCAGCTCGTATAGACTATGCTGGATACTCTAGGCTTATTTGCTATCGTTCCAGTAATCTCTTCCGTTCACGAAGTGATCAAGTTCGTCATGGGCTGCCTATGCTTCATGCGAGTGAGAGTCTGACGCGCCAACATCTTATGGACTCTTCTCCAGCTATGGCCTTCTACTGAGCATGCTTTCCCTTGGTCCGCCAGCCTCCGCAGAGGGGTCCCGTTTCCGGGACCAACCAACATACAGCTGATCTCAGTAGGTAGGGTGTCATCAGTCTGTCCGTTGTATCATCAACTGCAACTTCCGTATGGGTACAGGGGTCTCCGTCTTCAGTTCTTAATTACTCAACAACCAACCAACCAATTTCTCTCAGATGACTTCCTACGTTCTAGCCAGAGTCCATTCTGTGCTATTGGTAGAAAATCCCTCGGTCGGAGGTCTTGTGCCGTCATGCAGGGAGCTCTGAACATGTATGTCCGGTTGGTAGAAAATATCTCATAACTTTGACGATGGTGTGGATTGAACACGTGACCTCTTGATAGATGTCACGTGATACTTCCATTGAGCTATGAATGTGCGGGCCCCATAAGGGGGCCGGAGGGGGGTGTTGGCTCCGGTAAATTGAGGGTCTGTGCGCAGTTACCCTACCATGGGTCTGTGCACATGTCTCAGATTTCCATATGCCTAACATCCTGACATAAACATAGATCCTCGATTGGTGATGACATCTTTTGGCAGTCCACGTAGTCCAAAGATTTCTTTGATGAATATTGTTGTGAACTGCTGTGCCGTCATATCTATTTGTACCAGTATAAAATGGCTGATTTTGGTCAGGCGATCTACCATGACCAAGATTGAGTCATATTCATTGGCCTTAGGTAAATCCGTTATGAAATCCATAGATATGGATGCGCATGGTTTTTCTAGTGCTTCGTTGGGTTTTAACAGCCCATATGGTGCGTGTCGCACCACCTTCGTTCTCTGGCATATATCGCAGTTTTTAATGTATCGTTTGACTGACTCCCTCAGTCCTGGCTAGAAGTATTTCCACATGATCAGCTCTGTTGTTTTGGCTGTTCCTCCGTGTCCCGCCACTTTATCATCATGGTGTTTTCTGATAAGGTTGGTCCTTATCTTTTCATCTTCTGCTATCCATATATTTCCATTGTACCAAAGGTAGTGGTCCCTCCATTTGCATAGGCCTAAGGCTACTTCTTTTCTTTCCTTGTCTCCTCTTTTCAGGCTCTCCCTCATCCCTTGGAATTCATTTTCTTCTTTGATTACTTTTCGTAGTTTCTCATCATCCTCGTCCTGGATATCTGTTGTTTCCATTACTTCGAAGTATTCTTTTGGAAGCAGAACTCGATTTTTCTGCTTGATTCTTGCGTCCTCTTCGTCTTGAGGTTTATCGCTTGCGATCTGCACGAGGGTATCTGGTTTCCCTCCTTACTTTCCCAGTCGGTATTTGATTTTGAAGTTGTATTTGCTCAAACTTTCCATCTATCAGATTTGTCTGTCGTTGAGTTCCTTTGTCATCATGAAAGGAATCAGGTTCTTGTGGTCGGTTAGAACTCTGACTTGATGGTCATTATTCTGTATGTATCCTCTCCATTCTTGGAGTGCTTGAACTATTGCTAATAGTTCTTTGTTGGCGACATCGTAGTTGCATTCGGCTGGTGTCATTGTTTTCGATCGATAGGACACTGGGTGCCATTTTCTGTCTTCACATTTTTGAGATAAGATCCTAGAACAGACCTATTTCGATGCGTCCGTTTCGATACTTGTTTCCCTTCTAGGGTCTAAATGCACCAGTATTGGTGCCATCATGAGTTTGGTCCTGATGTCAGTATAGGCTTTCTGCTCCTTTTCTCCCCATTCCCATTTGACATTCTTCTTTGTGAGGTTGTATAGAGGTTTTGCTATCTAGCTGAACCCCTTCAATAAACCTTCAGTAGAAGTTGTAAAATCCCATAAAGTATAGGACGTCAGTCTTGTTGTTTGGTTTTGCCCATTCACATATTGCTGCCATTTTGACTGGGGCCACTTGAACTCCACTTCCGTTAATGATGAATCCTAGATATTCCGTTTCCGTCTTGTGGAACTCGCCTTTGGATGATTTGATCTTCATCCCTAATTTCTGAATTTCATTCATGATGTTGCTGACATCCCTTGAGTGTTGTTCCCAGTTTTCCGAATATATAAGTATATCATCTAGATAGACTATGCAGCATATATCCAAGAACTTGTTGAGTACCGGGTTGATCCATCGTTGGAATGATGCTGGTGCATTGGTCAGGCCAAACGGCATGACCAAATATTCGTACATTCCATATCTTGTTAGGAAGGCTGTCTTCCATTCGTCTGCTTCCTTTATCCATATGTTGTGATAGGTGTCTGTGATGTCCAGTTTGGTGAAGTATTTTGCCGTTCTCTGTCGATCTAGTACTTCACCAATTAGCGGTAACTGGTATCGGTACTTCTTTGTTACCGAGTTCAAGACTCAGTAATCTACGCATAGTCTAATCTTTCTGTCTTTCTTTTTAACAAACAAGATCCATGATTATGCTGATGCGAACGAGTGTCGTATCCATCCTCTCTTCATATTCTGTTGAATATATCCTTGTAATTCCTCTAATTCCTGTTCCCCAAATAGGTAAATGTGTTGAAAAGGAATCTTCTTCTTTGCATTTGTTTTCTCATCTTTTTCAATGTGGATCTCGTGATCCACTCCTGGTCTTCTTGGCGATGGTTGGTTAGCCTCCTTTTCCGGGAATAGGTTCGTAAATTGGTGGTATTCATGTAGTATTATATCGTACCACTCCTTCTCTTGTCGTTGTTAGTTTTGTCATATCGCTAGTTCGGTGCTGATATTGATTCATGCCAATTCCCGCTTCTGTTCACGTGGATTCTATTTGAGGATTCCCGTGAGGTCTCCTCTCTTGTAATATCTACTGAAGACGCGGGCTGATATTTCTCGAATCTGAACTGACTCTTCTTTCTTGGTCTTCGTGCTATCCGTGCTACCAAAGCCCTTCGTTCCTCTTGTGGTGTGCTGAAGTTCTCGGGCTTCATGCATTTCTTCTGTGTTGATCTTTTCGATGATCAACAGTGCGATCCAGTCTCTTTGTTGAATCTCTTGGTCGATATCTCCCAGGTTCGCCAGAACCACCTTGATTTCTCCAGTATAGGCTGTATCGATGACCTCCGCATTGGTAATCAGTTGTTTATTGACTGCCAGTCCACTGCGTGGTGCTATCCATCCATAGGTACCAGGAGGTAATCCTATCGCGATTCCAGTTGATATCATCTCTTGACTACTTGCTTAGATTGTTTTGTCTTGGTTGGTATATAGGTCATACCCTCCCGCTTGTCTGGAACCCTTTGTTGGTACCAGCGCCTTGTCGTGCGGCTTCTTGAATCTGATTCTCCAATCCGGTTCTTCTCTGAGTTGGTCGAAACGTGTTGAAATTCTCTATTCTTGATTTCATAAGTATATTTCTTTTAAAATAACTTGTATTTCTCTCCTTAGTTATATTTCTGGTTTACCTATAGATCACGAACATTACTACAGCAAGAGCATATACATTGAGTATTTTGTTTATATTTCATGATAACGATGGGATAATTGGATATATATTTTCTTATTGCATGTGTGGGATGTCTTGGTTATTCTCACTTATGTACTGCGACCTTTTTGGAAGGTGCATTGCATGTTAGTTTTCCGCTTAAAATCTCTCACACCATTACAAGTTATATATATTTTACTTGGGATTTCCTTGGTA
>JACCEG010000428.1:96521-124003 GCA_014065205.1 Tuber brumale | reverse complement strand
TTTTTTTTAATTCATTTGTTTATTGATCATGGCTCAAAAACGTACATGCAGCTCGCGCTATGGCATACAAAAAGCCTTAATTCCAACGCGGTAACAAAAGAAACAACAAAACTCAAATATCGCAAAATTTCCTCCAAAGCGGGTACGTATGAACCCAAGCATCGCCAACGATGACTAACAGCAAAAGTAAAGCATTCCAGGGCCACCGTAAGGTCCCCTTGAAACTCAAAGAAAAGCAAAACCCATCCTCCAACAATCACAACAAACATCATAACGCTGAAAAACAAATTCAAACTAGTAAAGAAATCCATCGCTGGTTGTATCAAGTAATGTAGAGCAGGCTGGAAGACGGCACTGCTATGGACTGGAGCCAGCCGCGGCCGGAGAGGTAGAGGAGCGGGCCACTGCAGGCATCCTTGGAGGGAAGCCGGAGGCTGTCTCAGAGACGTACTTAGCGAACCTCAATATGAGGTCTGAAGAGTGCCAGAGGGGGGCATCAGGGCCGAGGTCATCGATTCCCTGGAGGAGGGACTCGTGTTGTTGGGCCTTGGCAGGACAGTGGAGGATGGCGTGTTCAAAAGTCTCCTCGGCCTCTTCGCAGAATGGGCAGAGGGTAGACTCGTCACGGGAGGACCATGAAGTGTGCGCTGCAAGATAACTCTTGCCAGAACGCATTTGGTGGATACGTCCCTCTGTGAATCTGGGGAGGCCCATGAAGGGGTGTGGAGCTAGCGAGGGGCCAAAGGGGTAGGCAGAAGGGGTGGGGGCAGCTGAAGTCCAATCAGAGATCAAAAGAGGAGTAGTGGCAGCCTTTAGTGAGACATATGAAGGCAGGCCAGTCGGAGCGTAAGGCGTTGGCTGGATAAGATGCGGGAAGGCCAAAGGGAGGCGGGGAGGAAGTATTGATTTGATTGAATAGGCAACGGAGTCTAGAGGGAGGTGAATGCGGCCCCCAGAGGGGGGCGAAGACTAGAGAGGGGGTTGAGATGACCCTTTTAGGGGGGCGAGGAGGTGTCGATGGGAGGGGACACGCCAAGCGTCCCAGGTGGGTACCCGGGGATGCAGGCGGGCAGCGGCAGGGTTGACAGTGGGAGGAGAGCAGAGGAGACGAATGGTGGCAAGGCGCCTCTTGTGAGCCAAGTAGGCGCCAATAGGCGGCAGGGCAGCCTCACAGTAGAGCATAGAGGAGGGCGTCAAGCGAAAACAATTGGTGACCCAGCGTAGGACGGTATGCCAGAAGGATTCGAGTTTTCGGAGGGTGGTGGAGTTGGGTGTATAGACGTCTCCCCCGAAGGTGAGAACAGGGAGGAGGAGCCCGACGGCGAGCTTGCGGTTGCACCAAGGTGAAAGATCTTTGCCCGCCGGGCTGAGGCGTTTTACTAGGGAGAAGGACCCCCACGCAAGAGCTAGCCGGCGGCTAAAGTGGGAGGAGGATTCTAATGTGGGGGTAAGCCAGTAACCCAGCCAACGGACTTCGGCAGAGGGCTTGAAGAGAGACCCATTCAGAGAAATAGGAGCGTGAGAAACGGGATTCCTGTCGCGACGGGTGCGCCAGTGGATGAGTTCAGTCTTGGGGATTGAAAAGCCCACGCCAAGGGGCGCCGCTTTATTCAGCAAGGCCTTGAAGAGGGATTGAAGGCGGCGAATATTCGAACGGTACGATGGAGAGGCGACCGTGACTGAGAAGTCATCAACGTACGAGACGATGAGGCCTAGAGGAATTGATAGGTGAAGTTGAGAAACATAAATAACAAACAAAAGAGGAGAAATAGGTGAGCCTTGAGGGGTGCCCACTGCAACGGGAGAAAAAACATTAGGAGCGCCTTGAAAAATAAGGCGGCATTGTCGTGAGGAGAGGAAGGAGGAAACCCAGGATACGAGGTAGGGAGGAGTCTTGTTTCGGCGGAGGAGTGTGCAGAGCTGGGAGGAGTTGACATTGTCAAAACCACCCTTGATGTCCAGGAAGAGGGTGGAGACCTTGAGGCGGGCAGTTTGGAGAAGGCGGACCTCGTGTTGGAGGGTGGATACAGCATCAAAGCAGCCGAGGCCAGCAAGAGACCCACACTGGTGGAGGTTCAAGAGAGAAGAAGAGCGAGCAAAGGAGGCTAGACGATATGCCACTATGCGTTCAAGTATTTTGGAGACGGTTTCGAGAAGCACGATGATACGGAACGCGGAAGGGCTGGTGTATTCGGGTTTCCCTGGTTTGTCAAGGACCACACCATTGGCTCGTTTCATGGATGGTGGGTGGTAGCCATAGAGGAGGAGGGGGGACAGGAGGGAAGGGAGAAGGAGCTTGTTGGCGCGATGAACCCTTTTCCAAGCTCCATAGGGTATGCAGTCTGGACCTGGTGCTGAAGACGAGGAGGAGCGGCGAAGGACAAGGGAAACTTCCTCAGCCGTGACAGGAGGTGTGTTGGAGAGGGGAGGCAGGAGGCAGGAGGGACGAGGGGGGGGAGGAGGGACCGGAAAGAAGTGATTGATGAGGGTGGAGTTGATTTCGGAGGGGGTGGTGGCATCCGGGAGGGAGGGGAAACGTTCAGGAGTACGGCCATAAGCAAACTTCTTGGCATTCCAGATAGTCTTGGAGTCAGCCCCAGCCAGGAAGCGATTCCAGTGATCCGCTTTGGCCTTCTTGATGGCTTTGAAGTAGGTGTTGCGTGCCGTTGACATTTCCTGATGAGAGGACTGGGATAGCCGGAAGGCCCGGGTAATCGAGTGATGAATGCGACGGAGGGCGGACAGCTGTGGGGTCCACCAGGGTTTGGAGTGGGGAGAGGGTCTCTTGAGGGGCGTAAAAGTGTTGAGCGGGGTGGTGATGAGAGAGAGGGAGTTGTCGAACCAGGCTTCGAGGGTGTTTGAAGTTGGGAAGGAGGGAGGCGCCGGTATGGCTGTGGCCTCCAGTACTGGAGTAAGGCTGTCCCAATCCGTTGCAGGCCAGTTAGGCCTGGGGGGGGGGAGCCGATCTGTGATAGAGGCAAGGGTGAGGAGGACAACCACATGGTCAGAGCCAGTGGAGGGCAGAGGGGTCTCCCAGGATTGGAAGAAGGGAAGGAGAGTGTGATTCGCGAAGGAAAGGTCAAGAACTGAGGGCCGATCGGACTGATTGAAGGGGAACCTGGTATAAACCCCAGGCTGGTTGAGGAGGGAGTAGGAGTGGCTTGCAGCTGTAGAGAAGTAGGGGGAGGATATGGAGGACTCTGAGTGCGGGATATGCCGCAACGGGTCCGTGAGGTGGTGGTGGAGGTTGAAGTCCCCAAGGGAAAGAGTAGGAAATTCATGAACTGGAAACAAAACAAAAGGCATCAAAGTGCGGAAGGAAGAATCTCTGGAAACTGTGGAGTAGGAGTTATACAAGCGAAACATCTGATGATCAGAACCAAAGACGCCACAAGGGGAATGAAAAGACATCCCCATGTGATCGCCCCGGTCAAAAAACAAAGGAAGAATCGAAAGAACAGGTAGCAGGCGATCAGAAACATAAACCGCCACCCTAACCTTATACAAACTCGAAGAAGGAGGTGAAAAACATTTAAAAGAAGCAGCCCCTAGGGGCCGCCCCTTAAACAAAGGAACATCCTGTAAAGCAACAACAAGAGGGGACTTCTCAACCGAAGTAAAGAAGGAAAACAAAGTATGAAAAACATAGCTGCTTCCGAGGCAGTTATGTTGAGCAAAGGAAAGTTTAGAAGCACTAGCATCAGGGGGGGGAGATAAGCGTGGTGAAGCATCAGGGTATGGGGGCGCGGGTTGTGCACGCATTTACAAATTGTCTGCGTGGTCGGACATCGGTTCCTCAGCCCAGTCGGAAGCTGGCATCGCTGAGGGGAGGAGGGAACGTATGGGGATTGGCGTGACCAATGGAGGAGGACGGGAAAAGAGGTCGGTAGGGACATACCGGGCAGTGGAGGGAGGAGCAGGCACCGAAGGAGCTTGGGCGTTGCGGGAAGGGGTCCGTGGGGCGGGCGAGGTGGGGGCATCGGGCAGGAGTTGATCCCTGGGGGGGCGGATAGACTCGCGAATAGAGACCCTGGTAGGGCAGTCGGGGGAGGTAGCGGGGTGTTCCCCATCGCAGTTGATGCATAGGGAGCGTGTAGCAGTACAGCAGTCTGGGACAACCTTGATGTTGCCTTGCTTGGGACAGGACTCGTTTAGGCACCGATGCCCCGATCTCGGGTGGGGCTTGGCGCAAATCGGGCAGGTGTGGTTCTCAGCTTTGCAGAGGGGCATGGAATGCCCAAACCGGTAGCATTTCTTGCATTGCGTGTCGCGGGAGGCTGGATGGGCGAGGCGGACCTCGCGGGAGCGATTGAAAAGGCGGATACGAGAGCCGTCTCGCTGGAGGCTGGGGCCGAAGAGGTGAAGGTCTTGGGGCGCTACTGCCACTACAACAGAGGTGGTTGTCTTGGACTCGCGGAGGGCTTGGTCGCGTTGGAGGAAGCGTGCCGTGAGGATGGAGGCATTGTTGGAGTTACGGATTGATTCGTGAAGGCGTTCGAAAAGCTCAGCCGGGTCGGGGGGGAGCATGTTAAGTGGGAGGTTGTGGATCAAGATGTCGGTAAAAAGAGGGGCGGTCCTGAAGTCTTGGAAGGGGTTATCTCCCACAGGGAAAGACTGATTGAGCTTCCGAGTGAGGGCTTCAAAGAAGGGGGCATAGGAGGTGGAAGGCGTCCGGGGGTTCGCAGTAAGGGTGACCGCCCCGTTGGAATTAACCGAGGAGGCTAGTGAGAGGGGGAGAGTGCAGCCAGCGGAACGAAGGACTGAAGCCATGATGTCAGGGAGCGCTGCGGCCATGGTGAGAGAGTCCTCGAAGGGAGCAGGTTGGAGGCGGGGGGCATAAAAACGGCGTTGGGCAGCCGGGAGAGGGGGTGGAGCCTTGAGGGGCTCCTCTCCAGGAGGGGCTGATGCAAGGGCGACCTGGGCCGCGGTGGCACGTTTTCCAGCCCTCCTTCCAGACCCTGCAACTTGGGCATAGCTGCCGCCAGGAGGAGAGTTGGTGGAGGGTTCGATAGAATAGCCCGGAGGGGGACCAGGGAGGAAGTGTTTATCAAAGGGGAGGGGGAAACGGTCTTTCTTTGGGACCTTGCTAGCCTCCCCCCCAGAGGGGTTGACCGAGGCATAGAAGACGTCCGCTTCATGGGTGGAGTTGTTGTTCCTAGCATACGACTCGGGGGAGCCATACCATTGGCCTGAGACCTGGATGGGGAAGTCTGGAGAGGGGACTGTGAGGCCCGACTGGCGGGTAAGAAGGAGTTTCTTCTTGGGTTGGGCTGAGGAGGATGGGACTGCCACAGGGGGCTGTGCAGCTGGGGGGGGTGCTCGGGAAGCAAGGGAGGAGACCTTGGAGGTCAGGTCGCGAATAGTGGCTGTCAGGGACGGGTCCAGGACCGGAGCTGTGGGGGCCGGAGGAGGAGGAGGCGGAGGGGGAGGAGGGGGAGCGGCAGCAAGGGCCGCCACTTGCTCAGATAGGTCACGGACTCTCTCGACTAGGTGGGACAGAATAGGGAGGATACGTCTTTCGCCCGGCGACAGATCGTCTGCAAAGGCTGTTTGTCCAAAAAGCGTAGGGAAGGTGGCGGGGTTAATGCCTAAAGTAATGGCAGCAGTGGAGGAGGAGTGGCAAATCGCACGGTCCTCCTGGGAGGGCGGCAAACCAGGTGTAGAAGAGCGGGTGATACGGTCGGATCTCATGCTATTGCGAGAGGAGGCTGTGCGGTGGGGGCCAGGGCCTGATGGGATGGGAGGGGTGCCGGAAATCGACATTAGAGAAGGAGGCGGAATTTTTACCCGAGAGGGGTAAGGCTGAGGCGGCGAGAAAAGGTTCTCAACCAATGAGAGCGAGGCTTAGCAGAAAACTTGGAGTGGTTTTTTCTTTCACTGTGGTTGTAACGGAGACGGAGCATGTGCCATAGCTAGCACTGCATGCAAGTTCTTGTACCCTAAATAACAACGAATACATGAAGATAAAAAAAACACCAAAAAAGAAAAAAAAAAAAAGAAAAGAAAAGCCCTAGTAGCTAGGCCATCCTACGTCTCCTCTACATACCCGGCGATTGAAATCAACCCTCAACGCTAGGTACTCAAAAACCATCCACCCCCCCTCTCCTCCCATCATGGCTTCGGCCTAGGAGTGATGGCCATCTCCCCCCTCTTCCCACTGCCATCGGTTGCTCTTGGATGCGGCGTGGCTTTCCTCCCTCTGGGTTCCGGTACTGCCTTTCTACTGCCCGTTCACGCCCCTTTCCTCGCTTAGCGAGGCCCCTCCTCACGGTCGGCGATGGCTGGCTTCCCCTGCTGCAGACGGCTGGGAACACGCTTTCTGCGGTATGCGAGGACTACTCTTTAAGCCTGATGGTCAACCTCGCTCTTCTCCTTCCTTCGGGACCTCCATTCTTCGTTTCCGTTTACCGTTGTCTGTGCTGGACGCCTGTCTCCCTGTGTGCACGCTCACCGTGGCAGAACGCCTCGGCTAGTAACTTCGGGGTCTGTCTCGCTTGGCGATTTGGCCATGCCCTCCTAGTCTTACGGTTCAAGTTGGGACTACTCTTGTTGGAGACCGCCTAGCAAGAGACGAACACGATTACAGTCAGTTGACAGGGTCGCATTCGGTTCCTAGCCAGTTCCGGCGGTTGGATCAGCTTGCACCCTACTGCTACACCCTCACTCGGCTAGCACCCTACTGCTCCTCCCTCTCCCGGCGTCGCCCACAGGCGGCCCCCTTTCTCAGTTACGTCGCGTTCTAGGATAACCTCTACGGTTTTCTGCTGCCAGCGTGTACATCTGGCTTGGTTGTTTGTGGGGATCACCCTGGTGCGAGTTTTTCTTTTGTTTTTTCTGAGATGTCGGGGGCGGTTACCTTCTTATGTTTTTCTGCTTTCTTCTTAGTTAGGCTTCTCCTATTCTCTGAGTTCGCTTGCGAGGTAGGGACGGGTTTTTCTTTGGTGCGAGATGTGCGGTTAGGCCCATACCAGAGGGTCTTGGAGATACAGTTGGGCTGGGCGCAAGGAGGAATGGGGATTGTTTATGGTATAGCTAGCGCTGCATGTAAGTTCTTGTACCTTGAATAACAACGAATACATGAACAAAAAAAGAAAAACAAAGAAAAAAGGCCGCGTAGATAGGTATCCTCCATCTCCTCTATTTTCCTCGCGCTTGAAATCAACACTCAACGCTTGGGATCTCACGAACCACCCGCCCCCCCCCCTCTCCTCCTATGATGGCCTCGGCCTAGGAGTGACGGGCATCCACTTTCCTCCCACAGTCCTCTCCAGCTTTTTCGCACGTCGAGGCTTTCCTCCCTTCGGGTTCCGGTATACCTTTCGCGCCGCCCATCCCAGCCTCCCTCTTCGCTTATTGAGGCCCCTCCACACGGTCGGCAGCCCTTCGCTTCCCATGCTTCAGACGGCTGGGAACTCGGTTTGCGGTACGTGGGAATTCTCCAGCAGGCACTCGGGTCGATCTCGCTCCTCTCCACAGTTGGCTTGAGCGGTGGTATCCCATTGGCTAAGTGACACTATCTCTCGTAGAACGAGGGACTATGTAAGAGACGTGGTAAAACGCTTGCCCTCTGTTTTTGGGGACCGCCTAGGAAGACACGAACACGATTACCGAGAGTTGCCACGGTCGCGTTCAGTTTCCGTCCTGCCCTGATGGTTGGATCGGCTTGCATCCTAGTACTGCACCCTCGCGAGGCTTGTACCCTACTGCTACCCCGCCTTACCTCGTCACCCCTCGGGTGGCTTCACCACCCTTCCTGGTCTGGATGGCACTGGTGCCTGTGCCCCGCCACGGGTTCTTTTTCCTCGGCTCGGCCTTTGTTCCTTTTGGTTTCCCATCCAGTTTGCCGGGTTCACCCCTTAGCCATAGACATTTATTGTCGTAGGTGGCACTGATCGACTATGTTAAGATCATTTAGGGGAGCAGTTGCTTTGGGGGTTTTGACCACTGTTGGCAAGCGGGCTTTCTTTTGTTCTGATAGGCTCAGGTGGCTTTCTTTTTACAGTTCTCACCGTTTGTGTATACTACAAGTTGCGGGGTGGGGGAGTTTTTTCAACTGCGCGGGGTGTTGGAGTTGGTGACCATAGGAGAGACCCTTCCGCGTTCAAGTCGTGGGCCCATGGGCTGGGCACCTGGTCTCCAGTGTTGATGGACATCGTGACCATTTTTCTTCTGGCAGTTTCGGGCTCGACTAGGGGTGCAGGTTTTTTGCGTCGGTCCTAGCTAGCGCTGCATCCCGACGTTGTACCTTAAACACAGAATAAAATTGAAGATAAAAAAAAAAAAGTAAAAAAAGAAAAAGGCCCCGTTGACAGTCTCTTCACCCTGTGTTCTAAGGGATTTCCGTACTTATTACTTTACGCTTTTACGAATATAAAACCTTTGCGCACTTTACGACTACCGGGCTAGGGGAAACGAACTCTACTAGGCCAATAGAGTGGAAGAAACAGTACGATAGGCGATGAGGACCAGAGACACGAAAGTCTCTCCCACCTTATTAGTAACACAGGTCTAACAACTATTGTCGCGAGAGAAGACAAGAGAAGTATCGTCCACCCAGTGCTGAGAACTGATACCAGCTAGGGATCATAACAATATACAACTGGAATCGAAACAGGAACCAGTTTTAGGTGGAGTGTCTTGGGTACTGACCATGATGTGGATCAAGTAGTCGCGGTGCAACTACCGGAGTCCCAACCAAAATCTATCTAGACCGTGCGGAGCAAGTCTAAGCTTTCAGGATCGAAGCAAGGCGGATCTAATTGAAGGGACCACACGAGGCACTTGTGATCTCAAAAACCAACAATCAATATACATACAGTCTTGACCAAAAGACAGGATGGTCAACATGTTCAGATAACCCGAGTACCAACAGTACAAAGTTCGACAAGTCAGCTGCTGGCAGCTCACTCCTTGGGTGCCAGCCACTTACTATAGCGAAGAAGTTGAAACATAGCAATCCAAGATCTACTTGATAACAATACTGACAGGAGGACCACGAACCCAGGTGGCTCCCCCTACCACACAAGTCTCGGTCATATTATACATATGTACTGTCTTGCCTTGTGGGTAGAGTGTGGGGCAGAAATCTTCCACTTTAATGTACAAGGCGCCTCTGAGGTGGCTGGATGGATAACTCAAACTGGAAGGGAAAGGATCTGTGAATGCAGGAACCCGACAACTGGCATGTCAAATCGCTAACAATAGCGGAAAAATTCTGCTACGAGCCAAGGCCTAGGACAATGTGAGAAGGCATCCTGGTTGCAAGCTGGTCCTGTTGAATTGCGTATTGGTGAAACTGCGCTTAATATGTAGTCCCAGATTGTTAGAACTAAAGATTAGTTGTTTGTCTGAGGTGACCTCAGTGGTCGAAACTATGTGGGCATAGTAACTAATATCTAGTTACCTACACCCAAGACTAAAGATACATAAATACAAGAATCATAAAAATGTAATCAACTCAAGGGTTGTGGAATTAAACAGTTCCCTGCCAAAATGACAGAACTGTGTGGGGAAGATCACTGATCTTCACATACACGATGAGGAATAAAAAGTTAAAGAGTTGTCAAACTCGGCATCCAACATTTTCCCCATGAATAATGACCGAGTTGAAGCACTTCGCATTGACATAGTTGAAGACAGCAATGTAGTTGATATCTTATGCTTGGTTGTATAACCGCCTCTCTAGAGATGCGGTACACGTAGGGTGCGTGGACATTGATCTTTACCCAAAGTGGTAACTAGCGAAGCATAGTCCGTAGGCTTCAAGGGTGGTTTTTGAAAAGACTTATCACTATAGCGTGACTACTGAAGTTTCCGAGATGTTTAGTGGATCTCAAACTATAAATTGTGGAAGCAAACTGAAGAAGGTAACTGATCAACCAAGTATATTGCAAACTATCGCTGTCGAAGTCTGCTTCTTCTAACACGAAGAATAGCAGTTGTTAAATACACTTTATCGGCTACCGTGAGCTTTATTCTGATAACATATAAGACTCCAAAATGGTAGCCTTGAAACGAAATATAAACATATAGAGTATTAAAACGATACACGAAACCAAATATACAACATAGAGAGTATCAAACTGATACTCAATACCAAAATTAAAACATATAAAGTATCAAACTGATACTCGAAACCAAATATAAAACATATACAGTATCAAACCGATACTCAAAACCAAACATAAAACATATAGAGTATCAAACACTCTATGCTCGGGCCAGAGGCACACCTTGTTTCATGAAATCAATTCCAAAAACAATCAGTATCAACTGATACCTGAAAATCCTAAACCGGTAACCTGGACTGGATGTACTCCGAAAACAAAATAAGACCCTTATTTCAAAATATAACCAGAAAATCCCTAATCCTCTCTATCATAATCAGAATTCAAATAAGGATCCCAAAATCCTTTATCAACCAGGTGTAGATCAGAATAGCTCTCAAAGCCATCCTTAGTAGGAGAATAACACATAGGAATTAACCTAGCAAATACCGTAGAAAACCCATCTCCTGGCATGTTATCTGGCCACCATGCCTGAACTAAATCTGTCACATGTTCTAATCTTTCCACCGGTTCCCAACTATTCTCGCTTGCTGGGTATCCTTTCCAACTAACCAAAAGCTGTCCCTTTCCATAACGTTCCTTTTAGTCGATCACTGATTGAAGTTCACATTCTGTTCTTCACTGATGAGACTAGGTGCCGGCTTCGCAAATCCTTGTCCTGGGAACTGGAAATCGACATTAGAGTGGAAAGGTTAGACTACCGAACAATGGACTACTCCCTGGCTTCTTCGGTACATTGTTGCATCCATGCTAAACCTATAGTTCTTTGAATGTTCGTCCAATTCGATTACTTTAAAAGGGCCTCACCAGCGTGACTGCAATTTCCGAGATCTGCCACAATCCGTCGCAAACTGATGCCCAAAAACCCTAATTCTTTCCCCAAACGTGACAGGTTTTTGTGAGTTCCTCCTCTTAGTTGCTACTGTGTTTGATCTTGCTCTAGCCAACCGTGACACTTGGCATGCCCCATTTCTGATCTCCTCCTGTCGATTGTAGTAGTCATCGTATGCAGGCACTGTTGTAGAGTTGACTTTATAGGTAACAAGCAATTAGTATTCGCATCCATACACGGCTTTGTATGGGGACATTCCTATAGTATCTGAGTGACCCGCATTCGAGTAAGCTGTCACTTCAGGCAGGAAGGTAAGCTAATTGGTCTGGTGTGCATTAACAACATTCCTAAATGCTATTTTCAGTTCTCTGATCTTCCTTTCCACTGGTCTATTAGTTTGGTGATGACTAGGCATAGCCATAAAGTGTTCAACTCCTATCGTCTACAATGTTTGTTTCCCAAAGCGGGAGGTGAATCGAGTGTCGGCATCACTAACAATCCATGTATGCATTCCATGAGGAGTGAAAATATGGTGACAGCATGATTCCATTGTTAAAATCGCAGTAGCCTTTACTGATGTTGGTATCAGCCTGCTGAAGCCAACTGCTCTGTCTACTATCACCAATACTTAATTATATCATTTCAGCTTAGTGAAAGGACCTATGAAGTTGATAGCATAGCTCAAAAATATCTCAGAGGTAAAGGGGAGCGAGCAAGTATTGCCAGTAGGTAATGTAGTCCTTTCTTGATTCAGTTGATATATGTCACATTTATGGACATAGTCATTGAACTGCTTACTCATCTCTGGCCAGTAGATGTATTCCGTTGCATAGGCGAGGTTTCGATCAGCGCTATGGTGTCCTTTATTATGCATCTGCCCTATGATCAGTTCTCTTAGTGTTTCTCCGTTCACTCCATGACCATTCGGAATGTAAAGGCAATCTTTTCCTTCTCTTATAGTGGCTTAGAGTAGACCACCACGTATATTGTAATATTGCACCATTCCGTTTCGTGACGTGTGGTTGGAATGCTTCACTAGTTGGTTGATATGGTTGCTCCAATATCCTTTGATCATCTGTTCCCTCCAAATGTTTTTTATATCATTTACTCCAGTGAGGATATCCCTTTAATCCACCACTCTTTCTAATACTGTTACGTCTTCCTCCTCATCACGTGTTTCATAAACCAGCTAGAGCTCGAGTTTCTGGTGATGTAGGAAGGGCGGTTCCACTACCAGAACCTGGTTCAGGTATGCGAGACCTCCTCCTTAGAGAGGTGCATTGTGGGGATGCTCCGGAGACTCTGAATCGAGATGTTTGGTACAGGGAGAGACACGTCGGAAGCCTTTTTTAACGCAATCCTTGATGACATAGATGTCAAGACCGGGGCGCGATAAATGGGTATCTTTATCGCAGTAATTATCGCTGGTGTTAGGGGGAGTTTCGATAACCGCCATACCACTTCAGGGGGAGCCAGCGTAGGTCTTAGTCTTAGGTTTCCATTCCTCGTGGTCTGAGGAGAAGGGTATGTCGCTCAATGCTCAATGCATTGATGCATGTTCAAGTTCCGCCTCACTCCTACCACTTGTATAACCTCGATGATCTGACCAATTGTTTCGGAGTTCAGAATTTCTGTAATCGTTTGCATCTAGCTGTGCATGCTCTTGGATGCAATGACTTGCGAATTCTGAATGAGCACAAATGTGTTCCCTGTGAGGGCTTCAAATCGAGCTATTTGGTGTTCGATAGTAGGTTCTTCGGAAGAAAGAAAGGATGAAATACTTGTGGTGGTAGGCCAATCTTCTTCTTGTGTGGGATTGTTCGCAGTATGTAGGTAATCATCATTCTCATCATAAAGACGGCATAAGGAATCAGCTAAATTGTTCCATTTTCCTGGTTTATACACTATTTCGGTGTCGTATTTCCCATGAACCCTCTCCATTGCAGTTGTTTCTTGCAGGGTGTTCTACTCATCATGAGGTATGTCAGAGGTAGTGGATCTGTGACGATAATAAACTTGATTTCAGCAAATATGTGATGAAATGCCGTCAGTACCTCGACTATCACTAGGGCTTCTTTGCCAGTTGTGCCATGGTTCATGTGGGCATTAGAAAGCTTCCTGCTTGTCACGGTCACGTGGCAGATAGTGGAAGTAGACGTTTGTGACTGGTAGTGGAAAGAGACCTTTTTGGCAGGTAGTGGAAGGAGACATTTCACCACGAGGAAGATATTCGTCATGAGGTTCTATTTGATTTACTTGCACGCACATCACCTATTAAGAGGTCATGGGGGCAGCGCATGAGGCCAAGGGGGCTCCACAGGGTAATTTACTTTCACGCACATGACCTATTAGGAGGTCAGGTGGTTTACGCACAAGACCAATGATGGAGTCATATGATGTTTTTCATGAGTCACGATTATCACTCATAGTTGTGTTGATTGATAAGTAGGTTGAGGGAAGGACTATAAGAGGAGGCCTGAAGAGCCTGGTCGTTCATTCTTCACGCAACCACTTCTTATACTTGGTCACCTATACTATCAAGAATAGAACCTATTCTACTACTTCGAGAATTGTACCGTGATACGACTTGATTATTACCATTCGGAAGAGGAACGTAGACCACGGTCTAAGAATAATAATCTGGGTCGAGGTAGAGAGAAGGTCTGCAGTAATGGAATGATAAAGAGGAGAATTATTGCACTATTACCAAGGGACTAACAGAGAGCTGTTGCCTGTCGCAGGATATATATTGACGTCGGAGAATAGGTAGGATATCTAACATTTGGTTGTATCTCACAAGGGACACCCAACAGCAATGGAGGCAGAACAGACAGGAGAAGGGACGGGGATGACCG
Source organism: Tuber brumale (assembly GCA_014065205.1). Classification (NCBI taxonomy): domain Eukaryota; kingdom Fungi; phylum Ascomycota; class Pezizomycetes; order Pezizales; family Tuberaceae; genus Tuber; species Tuber brumale. Next base: position 110,249 of record JACCEG010000428.1, on the reverse strand, counting down.
CGGCCCCACCTGCACCTTTGAATGTGCTGAGCAGGGCGGGAGAAGAACTAGAATACATGGTCGCAGGACTCAGACCTGCACGGACGTCAGAAAGACTCAAATTGAGGAATCCTTGTGTCTGCGACGGAGATCCGACCAGGGTCTGAGGATTCCTGGTACAGCTTAAACTGTACTGTGAAGCCAAAGAATGGACGAGCGAACAGGATGACAAGAAAATCAGATTCGCAAACACACGGTTCAGGGGAACTGCAGAAAGGTGGATCATTGCGATCGTGGAAGGGACAACCCCTAAGGAATGCCACGAATGGGAAGAATTCGAGAGAGACCTCAGAGCTCAGTTTGAGGATAAGGACAAACGGCAGAGAGCAAGGAACAAGATTGAGAAAATGGTTCAAGGAAAGAATGCGGTTATCGAATTCTGGCACAACATACAATTGCTAGCCCCGGACGCAGAATACGACACACAGACCCTACAGCGACAGACTCTGAGAGGGGTCCACAAAGAGCAACGCGAAGCATGGACCACCTCGGATTGAGTATACAACATGACTGACGAACTAGCCCCATTGTTAGCAGAGCTCGAGAATAGGAAGAACCAAGGAAGAGGCAACCGAGAAAGATCGGCGTGACAACAGAATGGACCACTAAAGGCCCTAACGACCAATCAAGGAGAAGAGGCATTGGACCTTGACACAAGAAGAAGAACAACCCTGCGATTCCAGAGACCAGGACAGAGGTTAAGACAAGCCACGAGACTAATACGGCCGAACCTCGCCAGGATAACACTGGAAGAGTTGCGGAAACTCAGTGACCGCAACTTATACTTCCACTGGAGAAAGGCAGGGCATCGAGCAATTCAATGCCCAGACAAGAATGTCAAGATTCGGCAAATGTCGGGCCGGGAATAGGAAGAAATAGGGGAGGCTTTAAACAACAACGGTCCTCAGTAAAGAGTGGTCTCGGGGACCACCAACACGAAAAGCCCACAAGGATTATACAAATATCGACGGCAAAGGACTACAAGGGACGAAGGGCACAACGGATAACGACAACGACGAGTCAGATCAAGCGAAGATAAGAATCAAAATACAGGCAAAAAACGGGATTACCAAAACCAATGCAATGGTCGATTTGTGAGCAACGGAGGACTTTATTGGAAGAAAATTCTGCAATACCCACAGGATACAGCTCACGAAAATCGACAAAAAAACAAACATCTAGGTTGTTAATCGGGAAAAGAGCAACGCTGGCCCTATTACGCACACGGCCGAAATAGCCATGGAAACCGAGTCTCATCAGGAAACGATAATATTACAGGTAGCAAATATGGTCAAACATACTACTATCCTGGGAATACCATGGCTAAGGAAACACAACTCAAGCATCAATTAGGAACGAAGAGCGATCGACTTCGGAAGTGAGAGCTGTACACAAGTATGCCTAAATGAATCACTAAGGATCAACACTGTTCCTACTTGACTGGCACGATGGGAAAACGAATACAGTGGAATCAGCGCGACAAAGAGCAAAAAAGAGGATATTCAGATCTAACAATTGGATCACGTAGCAAAGATACCGACCAAAGGGTCCCAGGGAGCGGCTAGACACGACCTGCACAGCATCCAAGAGGAAACCAATGACTGCCAAAGGACAAGTGATGATAAAGCCAGGAATATTGATCGAACTACCGGATAGCACCTATGGATGAATTGTCCCACGCAGTGGATCAGAGACCAGACATGGCCTAACAACAGGAGCGGGGGTGATAGATGCAGAGTATCACGGAGAAATTAAAGTTCTCTTGATAAACCTGAAGGACAAAGAATACAAAGTCAAGAAGGGGGATCGGCTCGCGCAGTTGATTTTCGAAAAGATCGACAATATGGGACTACGAGAAGTAGATGGCCTTGACGAAACGGGAAGACAAGATCCTGGATTTGGAAGCACCGGAAAAACACCATCGATGAAACCGAAGGACGATACGTCGATATCAACTTTATATCAGCCAGGACCTTCAGAAACCTATATCGAAAAGGAGAACAAACTGGTGTTCTCAAATGCGGTCAAAAAGAAATGGAAATGACAATGGCAGAAAGCTCCAGGATCATTACCAGATTAGCGGTACGACAATAAGCAACAAAAAAGAAAGGCACTCTAAGACAGCTGGTACCAAGCGAATACCAGGACCTCTTGAACCTGTTCTAAGAAGGAGAAAGGATGGACTTGCCAGAACCCAAAGAAGAGGACCACAGGATCGACCTAGTGGGCAGAGCACCATTCATGAAACTTTACTACTCGAGAGAGGAAGAGTTGAAGGCTCTACGCGATTACCGCGAGGAGAACCAGGAGAGAGGATGGATATGGCCATCCTCATGAGCAGCAGGAGCACGCATCTTATTTGTCAAAAAGAAAGACAGAAAGCTCAGGCTATACATGGATCTTCGAGGACTGAATGCAGTTACCAATGAGGACCGATATCCACTATCGCTGATCGAAGAAGCATTGGATAGATTGGGGAAAGCCCAACACTGCCCGGAAATAGACAACAACGATGCTTACAACAGTATCAGAATATTCGACGAGGACGAATGGAAAACAGCATTTCGAACACAGTACGGGTGATACGAATACCTGGTAAAATCATTTGGACTGTCCAATGCACCGGCAACATGCCAAAGATGGATCAACACCAAACTGAGCAGGTTCTTGGATATATGCTGTATCGTCTACTTAGACGACATCCTCATCTATTCAAAGAGAATAGAACAATACCGGGAGGATATCTGAAACGTTATGCAGGCCCTAAGAGAAGCAAAGATCAAACTAAAACCCACGAAATGCGAATTCCATCAACAGGAAAACAAATAGTTGGGGTTTGTTATGAAGCCTGATGGAATACAAAGGGGCCCTGTCACAACAGCAGCGATCGAGAAAGGGAAACCACTAAAGGGGGTAAAAGGTGTACAAAGCGTCGTGGGCTTTTGCAACTTGTACCGCCGATTCATCGAAGGATTCAGCATAGTGGCGAAACCGCTATATGAATCATCGAAAAAGGATACCAAATGGAACTGGACGGACAAGCAGTAAGCAGCATGCGATAAATTAAGGGACAAACTCAAAACTGCACAAATACTGCCACACTTCTATCCAAAATTGCCGATCATGATCGCAATGGATACGTCGAATTAGGTCTGCTCAGGGATTTCATCACAGCAAGGCAACAACAAACTATGGCGCCCACTGGGATTATGATTGAAAACGATGACCAAAGCCAAATACAACTATGACATCCATGACAAATAACTGTTAGCTCTAGTTCAGGCACTTAAGGTCTGGAGAAAGTCCGCACTGGCAAACGAACACGACATTAGGTGGGTAACGGACCACAAAAACCTCCTTGCCTTTACCACCACCAAAGAACTCATTCAAAGACAAACGAGATGGAGCGAAACCCTATCTCAATATCACATCAAGATTGAATATCGACCTGGAAAACAAGGGGGACAACACGACGCCCTTACCAGCAGACAAGAAGACCTACTGACCAAAGAGGACAAAAGAATCACGCAGAGAAAAAGGATTCTCTTACACAAAGAAAGGTACTTCAAAAATGAGAAAGAAAACCGTGGAGACGAATACATCAACGAGATGGAAACAACAATATTATCCAACGACGAACATACAGAATGGATACAGAGCACGATGGAGAACGATACGGAAATAGAAGCAATCAGGAAGGCTTTTGAAAGAAATACAGGATGAAATGAAGAAGATACCACGCGGGCTATACGAAGAAAAAGAGGGATACTCTTGGTACGACAACAAGATAAGGATTCCGGACAACGAACCCCGGCGAATGGAAACGATAAGAAGGAACCACGACATACCCCAAGAGGGAGATGGCGGAACGGGCAAAACTACAGAACTGATCCGAAGATCATACTATGGGCCGATGATAAGGGAAGACATTAAGAGATATGTCAAAAACTGCGCGATATGTCAGACAACGAAGGCAGTACGTCTTGCGCCGCACAGATTGCTAAAACCAATCGTACTTCCTGGAAGACCATGGCAATCTATTGGTATGGATTTTATAACTGGACTTCCGGAATCGAAAGAGTATGACGCAATATGGGTCGTTATTGATTGTCTGATAAAAATGGCCCACTTTATACCTTGCAGAATGGACATGGACACGTAACAATTGTTTGACATCTGCAAAGATCAGGTGTTCAGAATTCACTGACTACCGAAAAATATCATATCCGACAGAGGATCACTCTTCACCGCAAATCTCAGGACAGTGATCAAAAGACAATGGCACATCGAAAGGCAAGTCAGTGCGGCATTCCATCCGCAAACAGGCGGACGAACAGAACAGAAAAACGCCGTATTGGAACAATACGTACGGGCATACATCAATTATCAACAGGATGACTCGGCCAACATGCTACCACCTGCCTAGTGTGTATACAACAATGGAAAACAAGAAACGACCAAAACGACAACCTTTTTTGCCAACTAGTGATATAATCCAATATACCAAGCGGCGAAATCCAACATACTGGCGCAATCAATCGAAACAAGAAATTTGCAACAACTACTCTACATATTACTAGAGGAAATATGCACGGTACAAGAAAGACAGCAGGGATACGCCGATTGACACCGAAATCCGGATCGCAACCTCCAAGTCAATGACAAGGTGTGGTTGATATCAAGGAATATACGAACCACCAGACCATCAAGGAAACTGGACTAAATGCAATTAGGACCATTCAGAATCATCGAAGATATAGGATGAAGAGCATATAAACTCGACCTCCCATGCTCGATGAATAACACTGTTCCTAGATTCCACATCAGTCATCTTGCACCATACCAAGACAGCACCTTCGCATCACAAAAGAAACTTCCTGCGGTGCCTATGGAGATCGAGGGCGAAGACAAATATGAACAGGGGAAAATCATCGACTTAAGAGTGCACTAGAACAAACTCCAGTACAAAGACAACTGGACCGGCTACTTGCAGGAACACGATCAAGAGTCGCCTCCAGCCACTATCTTCCCCAATCCTCATGATGCAGTCCAACAATTCCACCAAAGCTACCGCGACAAGACCTGACTTCGGCCCGATGGAAGACCGAGTTTGGATCTAGGAAGATATCAACGAGGAAGATTGGGTCCAACTCGTGGACCTACTGATCAGGAAAATGAGAGAAACGGAAGACGTGAAAGCACACAAGTGTCTGTCATAGACAGGGTGCTACGACGATGGATGGCCCACCCACTACGCAGAAAAAATAGGAACAAATTATTTTCCCAGAAAATGAGACATGAAACTAAGGGTGGCGCCTCCGCTAGGTGACAAGAACAAGATTTTGTGCACGAAATCTGCGGGCAAGAGGGCAAAAAAATCCAAAAAAGTCACCGCGGAACAGGACCCAGCACTGTCGCTGATCTCGTCGGCAACACAAGAGGATAGGCGGAAAGCCTGCAACGGAAGCTGATCACGATCAGCGAACAAAAAATGCCGGCACAGGTAGAGATGGGACTCTACTAAGGCCAGGCTTCGATGTCGGAGCACAAGGCAAGGGAATGGCAGAAAAAGAATGTGCAGCTGGCAAGACCAGTGACGGCTCAACAGGTCAGGACATGTTCGGTGGAATACAAGGTTGGGAAGACAGAATCCCAACTGAAGAGGAGGAATGGGGGGATCCGAAGGTGGGAAAACCTTCAGAAAGGAAGTAAGAATTGGATGCATCTGATAGGATGCAATATCCTGCAGACGGGAGAAACCGAGGAGGATGACGAGATCCCGATGGCCAAAAGGGAAATAGGGCGTGGGGACAGGGGCGCTAGTATCACGGTCGCGTGGCAGATAGTGGAAGGAGACGTTTGTGACCGGTAGTGGAAGGAGACCTTCATGGCAGGTAGTGGAAGGAGACATTTCACCATGACGACGATATTCGTCATGAGGTTCTATTTGATTTACTTTCACGCACAGGACCTATTAGAAGGTCATGGGGGCAGCACACGAGGCCCAGTGGGCTGCGCAGTGTGATTTACTTTCAAGCACATGACCTATTAAGAGGTCTGGTAGTTTACGCACAAGACCAATGATGCGGTCATATGATGTTTTTCATGAGTCATGATTATGACTCATAGTTGTTTTGATTTATACACAGGTTGAGTAACGCACTAGAAAAGGAGGCCATAAGAGCCTGGTGGTTAGTTCTTCACGCAACCAACGATTATACTTGTTTACCTATACTCTCAAGAATAGAACCTGTTCTGCTACTTCGAGAATTCTACTACTATATGACTTGATTATTAGCATTCGAAAGAGGAACGTAGACAACGGTCTAAGAATAATAATCAGGATCGAGGTAGAGAGAAGGATTGAAGTAACAGCACAATAAAGTGGAGAAGTAGTGCACTATTACAAAGGGACTACCAGAGAGCTATTGCCTGTCGCAGGATACATCTTGACGTCGGAGAATCGGTAGGATATCTAACACTGCCATGAAGTGACGCTGGTTTGGCATTCCTACCAGTTTTTCCTTGTCCTACCCATGTATCTACCCCTGTGTTGGATGCATCGGTTATTAGCCATATTGCAAGTGGCGAATCATATTCTAATGGTTTCATAACCTCGTGTTTTGAAACACTTGCCTCCACATATTACCTGGCTTAGTCTTGGGTGGTGGTCCATAAAAATTCTGCCGTTACGCTGAGTTCCGTTAAGGGTGATCCAATAGTTGCAATGTGTGGCAAAAACTGGTGGATGTAGTTAACCATTCCTAGAAATTCCTCTAACTGTTTCTTGGTTTGTGGCGTCGTCCATTCTTTGATGTTCGCTATCTTTTCCAGTGCTACTGAGAGCTCTTCATCATTGATAATATGGCCTAACACTGCTATACTTGTGGCGCAGAATTCTGATTTCTTCCTGCTTGCATAGAATTGAGCTTCTTTTAGCTTGTCACAAATTAGGGATATGTGTTTCAAATGCTCAGACTCTGTATCAGAAAATAGGAGTATATCATCGACATACATCCACATGAAGCATCCTAAATAGTTGGCCAATAGATCTAAATTATGCGCATAATTGTTCAGGGAGCATTCATATCTCCTTGTAGCATTACTTTGCTAACGAAACATGCAAATAGTGTCTTAAAACGGTATTTGCTCACATTCTCTGGTTCTACTGTCATTTGGAAGTAGGCATCACTAAGATCAATTTTGCTTCGGTATCTTGCTCTTCCTAGTGCATTCAAGATCATTGTTTGTTTAGCAATGCTTTCAATATCCTCTATCGTTGCCTCATTTCTTGCTGTGAGGTCCACTGATGGTGTCAGAGGTTTCATATCCTTCTTTTCCAGAGCGAATATGGGTGCTGCCGGTTAAACTGCTTGTCGCTTCATAATTCCCGCTTTCTCTGTTTCTCTTGGCCATATGCTCATATCTGTTGCCCGTCATTCCGGTATCGAGTAAGTGGGTAATGAGCGCTGCTCTTTTCCTTGTTGTGGATCTATTTTGCGCTTGATTTTCCTTAGGGGCGGTAAATCATCCCGCATTTCATCAGGAAATACTTCTTTGTGTTGGCTGTTGCCATCTTCGGTGCTGATCACTGCTGCGTGGATCATACCACCAGTAGATATACAAACAATTTCGACATTCTGCCGGGGAAATAAAATACCGAATTTGCCTCATTCGATTTGAGCTTGATGTTGTTCCAGGAAAGGCATACCTGTTAGTGTATCGTATTTTGCTTGGATGCCAATCAACATCTTGGTTCCTGCTGCGCTCAACCTGCCTGCTGATATGATGACTGAATATTCTTTATGCACTGCAGATCGTGATCCTTTCATTGCTAGGTGTATTCTGATTGTTGTCTTCAATTCCAGACATGGAATTCCGTGAGTAGTCACAAAGGTAGCACTAATCAGGTTTGCTTCTATTGATCTACTATCAAACAGGACTATGGCTTCTTTGCCATTGATGTGCATAGTTCCTTCGATAGCATCATGGAGTTTGACATTTGTTGGTCTAGTGGCCATTGTGATAATATCTTCTCTTTCTTCCTCTATTTCCATACCATTGATAAATACCTCTTCGGCTAGGTGTTCTTGTTCCATTCAGTTACAGGTGACTTCTTTCTTCACCTGAGCCTTGCCCTTGCCTTGGCCCTTGTCATCTTTGCTAGGACAGTCTCTTTGCTAGATGTCCTTTACCTCTGCAGGTGTAGCAAAGACCCTTTTCTTTTTGTTCCTTAGGTTTGGAGTCGGGCTTGTTGCTTGTTTTCCAATTCTCCTTCCTCCCTTCTTGTTGGAAAATTCATTATTTTGCTGGTTTCTCAAACCTTTCCTCCCCATGGGCACCACTGCTTTTTAGGGTAGCATCTATGCTCTCCACATTTTGTGTAACTGCCATAATGGTATCTGTTTCTACATGCTGTAATTCGGCTACTTGTTGTAGCCTCAAGTGCATACTCTTAAAGAACTGGTGAATGAAGGCATAATCGCTTATGGTCTTTGGAGGTAGATATGATCAGATCATCAGCCAGTGGGTTGTTATTTTTGATATTCTTTCTATCTTTCCATTATACACTAGCATCATTTCATGAAATTTGCTGTAGTTATCATCTTTCTGTTTCGCGGATTTAAATCTTTCTTGCAGATATCCTACAAGGTATTCTCTGGTCATGTCTTTAACAAAATCCTCAGCTCCTGGTAAAGCTGCTCCTTGAGCTTGTCCTTCAGTATGGAGGTTCCACTAGTTTGCTGAACCATTCTGGCCAGTTTGCAACGCGTTTAGGAGTAGATATAACTGTACTGAGTGATACTATCTATCGAATGCTTCCAGTTTGAGGGCATCTCCTTCACCAGTAGATTTACTAGTTGAAGGTGCTTTGATGCGGAGTTTAGCCGTAACAACTGGGTGAGGCCTGAGAGTGGGTGGTCTTGTAACCCGTGGGCCTGGCGCTTCTGGTCCTTCTGGACCTTCTTTGGAAGCTATATCGTCTGATCCTTCGTCACTATCAGATCTATCTGAATGGTTGCTTGGTGGTGCTCGAGGTACCTGTGTACCTGTAGGCTCCCTTGAGGATTCAGGGTACCATATGTGGGTAGTAGACGGCAGTTCGGGTGGTTATTGTGATGATTCTCGCGCTGATTGTTCAGCAGCATCTCTTGCTAACTGCGGGGCAGCTGCGTTGCTTGTCACTTCTTCTTTTGCTGCCGTCTTTGTGAACCGTCCTTTGGAATCCCTGGTGCGCAGTTGAGAAGCTTTCCCGCGGGCCTTGCCCTTACTGGGTCCAGAAACCCCTTCTATCTTGATAACTTGCTGAAGTTCAAAGATTGTAACCGCCTCGCAGGAGATGCAGTAAACGTAGGGTTAACGGGCTTTATTCTTTGCTGAAGGTGGTAACTACCAAAGCAAATTCCAGAGGCTTGAACTGAGGTTGTAGAAAGGAATTCACACTATATTGTGACTACTGAAGTCCCCGAGATGTTTGGTGGATCTAAAACTATAGATTCTTGAAGGAAACTGAAAGAGGTGACTGTTCAACCAAGTATATTGACAACTCTGTCTGCCAAAGTCTGCTTCTTCTAACGAGAAGAATAGTAGTTCTTAACTACACTTCTTAGACTACCAAGAGCCTTATTCTGATAACATAAAAGACTCCAAAATGGTAGCCTTGAAAAAGAAAGCAAAAACTGATAGAGTATCAAACTGATACACAAAACCAAACACAAAACATATAGCGTATCAACGCGATACTGGAAACCGAACATAAAATGTATAGAGTATCAAACCGATACTCAAAATCAAACATAAAACATATAGAGTATCAAAGCGATACTTGAAACACAACATAAAACATATAGAATATCAAACAGATACTCGAAATCAAATATAAAACATGCAGAGTATCAAACCGTATATTCTCAGGCTAGAGGCACACCTCATTTCCTGAAACTAATTCAAAACACAATCAGGATCAACTGATACCTGAAAATGCTAAACCAGTAACCTGAACAGGTTACATGTTGCCTCATCCGCAGCCTTTGGTCAGAATTGTTTCATACTACTTATAAATTTTGCAATAGGTCAGAACTGATACCCTTGTGAAGAGTCGGCTGAAGTGGCTAAAGGAGGTCATTATTGGATGATAATTGCCTTTGGTAATGAGCATTGTGAATACATGGAGTCATACATCCAACTAGTAGAGAACTGGACCTTTTCCACAAATGGTTGCGACAAATTGTAAAAGCAGATAAACAGATAGTAGAGAGGTTCAATACCACTCATCAGGCGCTAGGAACCAGAATGCTTCCCGCATAGGATGGATCAGAACAATTGTGATCTTACTCTCACTCGCCTCTCTACTGTAGGAATAATGGCATTCCAAACATTTGTTTGAAGCCCTGACGGCACATCACCTAGCTTCACGAGAACCCTTCAATCAGGAGATTAAGTTGATTCCTGGATCTACTCGCCCCTGGATACCGATATATCCAGGATCTGAAAATCATCTTATGACTCTACACGAATAGTGAGAAATTATATTCAAGTGGGGAAAGATCCCCACTAGTCAATCTCTGGTAAGAGAACTAATAATACTTGTACATAAACTCGAGGGAACACTATATCTAGTTGTGGATTACCACAATCTATATAAGATTACTATGTTGAACAAAGAATCACTTCCATTGATGTCCAAACTTTGAGACAAAGTAGCCGGGGCCAAGATCTTTACCCAGTCGGACCTTAAAAATAGTTGTGACTTGATTAGGATTAAGGAGGGAGATGAATGGAAATCCAATTTCTATACAAGATAGGGCCACTTAGAAGATAAGGTCTAGCGTTTTGGATGAGTTAATGCTCCAGCGACCTTCTCGCAAATGATGAAAGAAGTACTTGTAGTGATGTTGAACCTTGCAGTAGTGTGTTGCCTTGATGGTATTCTCATTGAATCTACAAACCCAATGGAACAATTCGAGGCGAGTGAAAGCTTTCTAGAATGTCCGTCAGTCTTGTAGATAGCAGCAGGACTAAAAAAACCGACCTTCTACGTGCAAGAAGTGGAATTCCTTGCCTACAGTATGGGGGTCGAAGCAGTGTTTATGAGCAGCCAGAAGGTAGAACTCATGATGGTTGAGAATTATACTAGGTGTATCAGAAACATGCAAGTCTTTATTTGAATAGCTGACCTCTGCGGAGGATATCCAAATAACTTCACACCTATTTACAAACCCATAAGTGAGACACTAAAAGGAAATCCACAGGATTTCTAAGAACGAATTGCAAAAACTACAGCTTTTCAGGAACTAAACCACTGCTTCACCATAGACCCTTACTACGGCAATTTCTTCGCTGAAAAAGAAATTGTGGTAGATACCAATGCTACCCACTTCACGCTAGATTTCATCCTTTCTCTATACTTTGTGAAAAACCTACAAGCAATAGTATTCTAGTCGCGAATATTAAACTCAGTAGACCTCAATTACCAAATGAGTAGTAAGGAACTTCTTGCTATCTTCATGGCATTCACAGAATCAAGACACTGGGTAATGGGAATGATGACACTGATTAGTCATTAAGGACTATCAAAACCTGCATTACTGCCTCACCTCCAAGGTGTGGGGTGGCTGCCAGATTCGATCTATTCCGCAGTTCATGGAATACAATTTTCTTCTAGTATACTAAGCTAGCAAAAACTGCAGAGAGATGGACACATTATGCAGAAGGCTGGAGTACCATGCTGAGGAGGAATATCCACAGGGTGTACAGAGACCTTTGGAAGTCAGGAACTTGATTTGTTTCACTGATGGCGTAGGTAGGCAATACTGGAGAGGACCGTGGTAGAGAAAACGATTAGGATTTGCAACCACAGAGAGGTGGAAAGGAACCTGGCATTCGTGTTAAAATATTGAGTAAAATGGCATACTTGCCAACAAAGAGCTCAAGACTGGTGCCAGGACTTCATCTGTATACTATGGAAGATGGCAGGATCTCAAATATGTACAAGGATTATTAAGGACTTACAGCCAGGGGCCAACACGAAGCAACGGGCAGGAGCATTACGCGAACAAGCTGGTTGGTGGTATGAAGGGCAATATCCACCCAGGAAGGAGTAATAGAGGCCGATTACATCCGTAAACTCAATATCGTACTATTTAACTGCAAGGATATGGAATGACAGACAAGAATTGACAATCATATTGTTTAACTGTGGGTAGAAAAAATGCTCACCTCTGAGGTGATAGAGGTTGACAAGTTGGAACAGACAGAATGTGAGACAAAAGGATTCTGAGGCTCCAATATAGCAACAAAATCCTTGATCGTCAAAGAACAGGAACACAGCATTATTTACTCACTGGCATGGTCTAAAGACAATAACTGTTGGTACAACATTTCTGAAGTACTGGAAATGGTTATAGTTTCAAACCCCATTACTGTACAAAAAGGTATGAAGTAATTAAATCCAGAATTCTTAACCGCAATACCCGCCACTATTGAAGTGGCCAAATCTCACAGGCAAAGAAGAGAAGAACTCATGAGGTTGCAAGACAAGGAAAAATATTTCGATAGGGATTGGACCTTAACCGACAACCTACTGTATTATGGGCAAAGACTATTTGTAATAAATAGTGAGGCTTAGTACTCTGAGATTGCAGATGGATGTGGTAAAGGTAAATTTGCAAGACATTTTGGACAAGAGAAAACTTGGGAGATTATGATACACATCCTTTTGAGAAAAGAACAAAATGGATGGGTCAATGACTAATGATGATCGTGGCATGAATACGGGCATAAACTATTGTCAAAACGTGGTATGTACGGATCGTTACAACAACTGCAAATACCATAAGCAGTGACAGCTGCCCTCTTAGTAGACTTAATTAGAAAACTACAAGAATGCCAAGGATGGACTCAAATAATGGTATTAGTGGATTGATTCACAGATTTGGCACATTTTGTTGGAAAACAGGTATCGGCTAGCGCTAAGGATGTGGTAAACCTATTTCTAACTGAAGTCTGGAGTCGGCATGGCCTACCAACCCAGATCATCAGGGAAATGGACTCAAAGTTCCCAGGAGAGTTCCGGGAATTCCAGCGCAAGGCACTGGGAATCACGCGAAAAATGTCAACAGCATACTATCCCCAAACTGCTTGACAAAGGGAATGTATAAACCCACTGCCAAAATATATGTGTGAAGTTTTGTCAACTATAATCAGGATGACTGTTATCAGTTACTACCATTAGCAGAACATGCTGATAGGCACTCCATGGCATACACTCACAGGGCGCGGCTATTCTATCCTTACTATGCATTCCATCCACTGTCGGATTCAAGAATATAGCAACAATCTTGAAATCCAGGATCAAGACACTATGCGAAATTGTTACGATCGGTAACCACTATCAGTTCGCAAAGACGGGTAGATGAGACTTCTCTGGTCTTCTCACGCGACGATACTTCTTAGACCTGTGTCTGCGATAAGGTGGTAGAGACTCGCATGTCTCTGGTACTTAACGCCTATCGTACTCTTTCTTCAACTCTACTCGTGTAGTAGAGATCTTGTCTTAGTAGTTTGGTATTGTTAAAGAGTGTAAAGGTTTTGTATTCGCAAAAGCATAAAGTAATAAGTAAGGAAATAACTTAGAATGAAGCATGAAGAGACTATCTACTCTGCCTTTTTTCTCTTTTTTTTTTTTTT
>JACCEG010000428.1:20232-88408 GCA_014065205.1 Tuber brumale | reverse complement strand
TGTTCCCAGCCGTCTGAAGCATGGGAAGCGAGCGGTCGCCGACCGTGTGGAGGGGCCTCGCTAAGCGAGGAAGGGGGCGAGAACGGGCAGCAGAAAGGCAGTACCGGAACTCAGAGGAAGGAAAGCCTCGACGCGTAAAAGGGCAGAAGAGGACAGTGAGGAGAGGGGGGAGATGGCCGTCACTCCTAGGCCAAAGCCATCGTGGGAGGAGAGGGGGGGGTGGATGGTTCGTGAATACCTAGCGTTGAGGGTTGATTTCAATCGCCGGGTGTGTAGAGGAGACGGAGGATGGACTATCTACTCGGCCCTAATGGCCTCCTTATATAGTTGCCCATCATGCCCTTTTGACTTACTCCTCAAGTCACGCGCCACATATGACTCACAACTGTGAGTCATACCAAAACATCATAAACCCGTCATATGAGCCAAGTGGTCACATACGCAAAACCCATGACCTCTTAAATGAGGTCATGTGAAAAACATAACATATCATCTTAGCCATATCATATGAACGAAGTGGTTACATGTGCGAAACCCATAACCTCTAATGTGGTCAGGTGCGAAGTATAACATACCTATGACTCATAACTTGGAGTCATGTGAAAACATCTTGCTCGCTAAGTGATATTGATGACATTAGCTCCTCCTTCCCTAAGCTCAAGTCCCTTGGAGCTTAAAATCTTTCAATGTGGAGGCAGTCTGCGAACCTTGTGAAGCATTGGGAGTTCGATGTTGCCACCCGGCAGAATCTGTGTACTTGGTCAATGACGGCTCTCTGTTGAAGCCTTTACTTCCGCAGTGCTCCGTCCGATTGCCCTGTCTTGTTGTTGCAAGAAGCCCACACTATTTCCATCCCCCTTCTTGCTCCATTGATCATCTGCTGGTATCTCCTTGCCTGGTTTTCCAGGTGAACGATACTTTCTTGTTAGTATTACATTTCCTCCACTAGCTGATGAATTTCTCAGTGCAACTGTACAATCGTTCGGGGCAGTTCTTCCTTGGACACAAGGATTTTTGTATCCTCCCCCTCTTTACGTTCTGTCCTCGGAACATTTTGGGTCGCCCAGTTGGCTTCCCCCTGTTACCTTCGATGATAAGGGCAGTACCTGCGTACACAGTGCTGCTTCGAGATTTTGTGGTATTAGGGGCTGGTGGCCGGAGGTTGTGGTTGTGTTGCCCATTTTGCTAGGATCAGGGTCGTTGGTGGCAACTGCTTTGTCGCCGTCTTCGTGCTCACGAGGCAGTTGCTTCCTTGTTTTCCGCCTAGGTGCACAGGGCACCTGTCATAGGTGCATGCTTTCCTGTGATCGATGGCCTGGATTCTTTTGTGGTCTGGGACCTCCTTGGCCCATTCGTCCGTGCTGGTCTTCTCCTCTGTCTCCTTCTTGATTCAGATTTTTTTCTTCTACCGTAGCCCATTTGGCGGCCTTTGGTGGGACACTCCTTGGGCTACCCACGAGCTCCTAGCCTTCCCGAATGTCCTCAACGCTTGGCTGATAGCTCCTGTAGGTAGCGTGGGTGGAAGAGGTTGCGGGCATCTTGCGCATTTGCAAAGTTGGTAGCTGGGTCCCACTCTTGATCTTATTGTCGGTAGTAACTGGTCCGCTTAGCACGGTATTGAAGGTTGCTGTGGTATAAGTGACAATGGATTATTTCGTAAAGTTCGTATTCGGATTCTCCGCCTAATTCGATAGGCGGAGGAACTGTAATCATTTTTGAGGGAAGTTTGTTGTCTTGATAGACTTCCAACAGTGAGATGTGGAATGTGTTGTCTATTTTGATGCACGGGAAAGGTCAAGTTTATATGCTCATTTCCCAATCCTTTCTAATATTTCGAATGGTCCTATTGGCTTGTAATCCAGGCTCTTGGATGGTCGCATTGTTCGTATGTTTCCTGCTAGTAATCACACCATGTCTCCATGTTGTTGGTGTTGATAGGGTTTTCTGGGTAAATCGTAATTTTCTTTTTGTCGTAATTCTACCGTTGTCATTTCTGCTCGAAGGCAGTTATGTAATTGACTCATATCTTCTCTTTCTGTTATCAGTCCTTTAGTCATAAGACCAATGGCCAGATATTCCAGGTCGCAACCGTAGTTTGCGTAAAAGTATGTCGTCTTAATCGTTTCTTGTGTTCGGTTGTTGTATACAAACTCCGCTATCAGTAGTAATTGTCACAGATGTCCAGCTGGTAATTGATATCAGCTGGCAGATATTGTTCCAATGTGCGGTTTGTTCGTGCGGTATCCACGTCTGTTTTTGGGTGGAAGGACGTAGGGAGTTTCCTTTCGGTCCCGCGATCTTTTGTTATCACTTTCCATATTCCTGCTACGAATATAGACCCTCGATTCGTGATGATATCTTTCGGTAGTCCATGAAGTCGGGCAGATTTCTTAGCTGAATGTCGTCGCGAACTCCCCTGCCTTCATATCCATTCGTGTTGGTCTAAAATGACTCATTTTGTTCCGTTGATTTAATACGAGCATGATTGAGTCGTATCCGTTGGCCTTAGGTAAATCCGTTATCAAATCCATGGATATGGATGCCCCTGGTTTCTCTGGTACCTCATTGGGGTTTAACAGCCCATATGATGCGTGCTGTGCGACATTCGTCCTTGGGCAAATATCGCAGTTTTTGCCGTATTGTTTGCCTGATTCCCTTAATCCCGTCCCGTAGTATTCCCTCATGATCAGCCCCGTCGTTTTAGCTGTCCCTCCATATCCTGCCTGTCTGTTGACATGGTGTTTCTTGATAAGGTTCGTGCTTATCTTTTTGTCCTCTGGTATCCATATATTTCGGTCATACCACGTATAGTGGTTTTTCCATTCGCAGAAGCCTAAGGCCCCCTCTTTTCTTTCTTTGTACCCTCTTTCCAAGCTTACCCTTATTTCTTGAAATTCTTTTTCTTCTTCAATTGCTACAAGCAATTGTTTGTCGTCCTCGTATTGGATCTCTGTCGCTTCCATGGCTTCGAAGTATTCCTTTGGAAGCAGAACTCTATTTTTCTGCTTGATCCTTTTATCCTCTTTGTGTTGTAGTTTGTCGCTTGCAATCCTGGTTAGGGCTCCGGGTTTCCCTCCCCCTTTTCCAGGTTGGTATTCGATTTTCAAGTTGTATTTGCTGAGGCTCTGCATCCACCGGATTTGCCTATCATTGAGTCCCTTCATGGTCATGAAGGGAACTAAGTTCTTGTGGTCTGTGAGAACTCTGAGCTGATAGTCATTGTTCAGTATGTATCTTCTCCATTCCTTGAGTGCTTGAACTATTGCTAATTGTTCCTTGTAGGCCACATTGTTGTTGCATTCGGCCGGTGTCATCGATTTTGACCAATAGCACAGTGGGAGCCATTTTCGGTCTTTGCATTTCTGTGATAGGATCCCGAACAGACATATTTTGATCCCTCCGTCTCAGTTGTTGTTCCCTTTCGTGGGTCGTAGTGCACCAGTACTGGTGCCCTTGTAAGCTTGGTTCATATATTGTCGCAGCCCTTTTGGTCTGTCTCTTCCCATTCCCATTTCACATCTTTCTTCTTTAGATTACACAAGGGTTTTGCCATCCTGCTAAACCCGTCAATAAACCTGCAGTAAAAGTTGCAGAATCCCATGAAACATAGGATATCTGTTTTGTTGTTTCGCTTCGGCCCGGCCCATATAACTGCTATTTTGACTGTATTTCCTAGGACTCCATTTCCGTTGACGAAACCTCCTCGCTACAGAGTTTCCCTCTCGTGGAACTCGCATGCGGATGGTTTGATCTTCATCCCCGATTTCTGCATCTCGTTGATGATGTTACTAACGTCCTTTCTGTGTTGTTCCTGGTTTTCCGAATATATGAGCACATTGTCTAGGTAGACGATGCAACATATATCCCGGAACTTGTTGAGGACCTGTCTGATCCATCGTTGGAATGATGCTGCTGCATTGGTCAGGCCAAATAGCATAATCAAATACTCGTACATCCCATAACTTGTTGCACAAGTTGACTTGTATTCATCTCATTACTTTATTCATATGTTGTTATAGGCGCCTTTGATATCCAGTTTGGTAAAGTATTTTGCTGCCCTGAATCGATCCAGAGCTTCCCCGATGAGTGGCAGTGGGTATCGATCTTTCTTTGCTACAGAGTTTAGATCTCGGTAATCAACGCACAGTCTTGTCTTTCCGTCCTTCTTTTTAACGAATAGGATGGGTGACCATGCGGATGCGAATGAGTGTCGTATCCATCTTCTCTTCATATTCTGTTGAATATATCCTCGTAATTCTTCCCCCTCCTTTTCCCCCAATGGGTAGAGGTGTTGATCCGGAATCTTTTTCTTGGCTTTTGTCTTCACATTCTTTTCGCTGTGGATCTAGTGATCTACTCAGGCCTTCTTGGTGGTGGTCATTGCGGTTCTTTTTCCGGGAACAGGTTCGTGAACTGGTTGTATTCTTGTCGTATTATATCATACCTCTCCTTCTCTTTGCGTTGTTGCTTTTGTCGTATTGCCAACTCAGTACTGATATTGATCCGAGCCAATTCCAGATTCTCTTCTCCTGGATTCCGCTTGAGGATTCCTGTGCAGTCTCCTCTTTTGTAATATCGTCCGAACGAGCGGGCCGATATTTCTTGAATCTGTGCTGTTTCCTCTTTCTTGGCCTCCTGCCTAGCCGCGCTACTGAATCCTTTCATTCCTCTGGGGGGGTTATGAAGTTCTCATCCTTCATGCATTTCTTCTTTGTTGATATTTTCAATGATCAACTGCACTATGCGATCTCCTTGTCGGATTTGTTGGTCGATATCACCCAGGTTGGCCAAGACCACCTTAATTTCTCCCGCGTAGTTGGCGTCGTTGACCCCTGCATTGGTAATGAGTCGTTTGTTGACAACTAGTCCGCTGCATGATGATATCTGTCCATAGGTACCAGACAGCAATCCTGTCTCTATTCCGGTTGATCTTGTCTGTTGACCCCTTGCTTAGATCGTTTTGTCTTGGTCAGCATATAAGTCATGACCTGCTGCTTGTCAGGAGCCCTTTGTTGGTCCTAGCGCCTTCTCGTACAACTTCTTGAATTTGATTCTCCGATCCGGTTTTTCTCTCAGTTGATCGCGTGATACCTTCAAGTTCGCTTCTTGTATGTCTCCTTCTGGTATTGTAAACACCACTGGCAAACCGCGGAGACATCCAGTCGTGCATCGTTGGCTAGCAAATGTAATAATCTTGTTTTCTTGTTTGATTGTGGGATTATGTTGTCGTAAACGTGGCATCTGTAGGACAAGCTGGTAGTTCTTCAGATTTGCTACCTGGAAGGTCGGCTCTTCCCTATGGCTGCCTATGGCCATAGGTACTTGCCCTGTATGGGTTATCGGTTCCATAGTGCTGGGCTTTCTATCTGCTAGATAGACCTGTCTTTTCTTTCATGTAGGTGTCAGGGGATAGTTGTATTTGTCGCAGATTTCTTTGTTGATGAAATCTTCCATTGCCCCGGAATCAAGCATCATGTGTATCGTAGTACCTTTCTTTTTCCTGTCGCATAGTGTAGTTTTGATTATAATATGATCTCCTTCTTCTTCCAGTAATGCCGCATAGATATTCGCCTTGGTGATCTTTTTCATTCCGTTCGTTTCCGTCTCTGTCCTCACAATTGTTTTCTTCCCCTTCTTGTCCACGCGAACATCTCTTACTGGGGACCGCTCTCGTTTCCCGCTTGAACCTCCTCCGTGGGCATGTCCCTCCGGTTGGTTCTCTTTTGCTGCCTAAACTAGTTGTTGTAGGGGCCGGTTGTCATTGTCTTCTGTCCTTTGTCCGCTACGTTGCGGCATTCGCGCATTTGCGCTCTTTCTTCACCGCACCTTAAATAGAGATTATGCTCGCTCTGCGATTTGTATTCCGCATTGGATTGGTTCAGGGGCCACCCGGTTTGTGCCCTGTTTATTTCTACCTCTTAATCAACCGTAAGTTTGCAACTTTCCTGGTAGGTCTGTGATATTGGTCTGAATGTTCACTACATGTGCCTCGGTGTTGCAGCTTCCGAGGTCCTTCCACCCTTTTCCTTTTTTAAGTTTTTTAGGATTGCTAGGCGAGTTGACTTCTTGATGGCCCATGCTGCCAGTTCGTGCTCTGAAGTGGTACGGGAGGTGAAATGTTCAAATTCCGTCGGTAATCTTTCCGACATACCCGAGTACCGGTATTGTGATGCTGTTCCATCATCCAAAAGTGCTTCCATTGGCTGAAGTGTGAACTTGTTCCAAGATTGCGTCATGGAGCAAGACCCTCGCTCCATGTTCATAGTGTGGATCCTGGCTGCACCCCTTGGGTCCACTTCTCTCAATTGCTATTTCATTGCTTCTTGGAATTCTTCCCCGCTCCTCGATCCTCTTAGTTTGTTGCCCTCCGTGCATGCCGTGAGCCATTTGCTTGCGTCTCCCCTTAGGAGACCCCAAATGTAAGCCATCATTTCTGCATCGTGTCCTATCGGCGACCGGTGATGCGAAAGCAGATTGTTAATTCGGCCATCCAGTTGGGGCGTTGTTGTCCGTTTACTGCGTAGGTCTCGGTGGTTTGACTTTGGGCATATGTTGCCCCAATAGTCTCAGAATTTGTTCCATCTGTTCGCGACTCAGGTAGGGTGTTGCTTCCAGTACTTGGGCTAGCGTGGTGCCAGCACCTTCCCTTCCGATTGCCCCTGGTCCCTCCATCCTTTTGTCTTCTTCTTCAGAACTTGACTCCTCCAATGTTGCTGGTTCTACGGGTGTTGTCCGACTTGGGGCTCGTCTGAGTTGCGAGACCGTTCGATGTAACTCGTCTGCTACCTCCGGTAGCTTTAAGGCCTGATCCTCGCAGGTATAGTCGGTCTTGATATCGTCTACAGGTCGCTATGAGTGACGCTTTGTAATGTTATGATCCCTAACCTCTATTAGTTCTCAACAATGTGTAGACGATACTTCTCTTGTCCTCTCTCGCGATGATAGTTTTGAGACCTGTGTCTACAATCAAGTGGTAGAGATTCTCGTGTCTCTGGACCTTATCGCCTATCATACTCCTTATTCAACTCTACTTGCATGGTAGAGATCTTGGCTTGGTAGGTAGATATTGGTAAGGCGTGTAAATCTTTTATATTTGTAAATGCATAAAGTAATAAGTAAGGAAATAACTTAAAACGAAGCGTGAAGAGCCTATCTATGCAGCGAACTATTTCTGCCCTTTTTTCTTTTTTTTTATCATCATGTATTCATTGTTTACAGTACAAGGGCTTCCATGCAGCGCTAGCTATGGTGTAAACAAAACCTGAATCTCCAACACGCCATCACAAAGAACATATAATCCGCACCAAAGTATAAAATCCACCTAATGTGTCCGATAGCAGACACGAAATCCCAAGGAACTAAAGCAAGCAAGTACATAAACCATGATGAAAAATAAATCTAGCCAGCGGTGGGAAAGTCAGTAAACGCTGGCTGAGTTCTACAGTGAGGTGGGCGCCGCAACTCAGTGCTTGAAGCCATGAATAGGAAGCCCTGTGTCATGGGGGGTGGTCTCTGAGGAAGGGTCCAAGTCTGGAGGCAGCATGCCAGGGGGAAAGCCAGTGGCGGTCACATTAAGGTACCTTGCCAAAGAGAGGAGGGATTCCATAGCGGTCCATAGTGGGCTGTCTCTGCCAACATCGGTGAGCCCAAGGAGGTGGCTCTAGCGAGGTCTTTTGCGACACACACAGTACAGGATGGCTTGAGCGAAGTCCTCGTCATCCCCGTCGCCATAAGGGCAAAGTGGAGAGGGGTCACCTGTGAACCAGGAGGAGTGGGCAGTGAGGTAGGACTTTTCCGAGTACATTTGAGTGATCCTCCACGCGATAAACCTACCCAAACACTGAAAAAGGGTGTGATTTGAGGGACATTGTGTATGGGTAGTAGAGGGGGGTGGGGAACTGGGTGGCCCAATCTCCGACAAGGGCGTTTCGGAGTCGCGTATTGATCGACTGGCAGGACCGAATCCCCTCTCTCAAGGGCGGCTGTCCAGGAGGACGGAGTTCGAGTGAGGCTACATGGGACAGGGCCCCAGGCGTCAATGAACTGGAGGGTGCAGTAAGCAAGTGCATCCAGCGCGAGGTGTTTGCATATAGGAGCGTGGAGAGGGGCTGTCTTCCAGAGGAGTGGGGCGTAAACAGAGGTCAAGCCTCTAGTGAAACTGCGGTGGTCTTCTGTTGCGCGAAAGGGGGAGGAGGTCGGTGAGGACCGGTGGAGCCTGGCAACTGCCGGATTGGCTTCGGGGGAGAGGCATACTAGGCGGCCAGCGGCTAGTCTCTGCTGGTGGAGAACCAAGAGCGGCAGGCCGCAGAGAGTCGGTTCACAAGGCAAGATGCCCACCAGAGTAGATGAAAAGCTGTTAGTTACCCAACTTGGGACAGATCTCTAAAAGACGGACATCCTGCCTCTGAGGGTGAGAATAGGGGAGAAGAGGTCCGCTCCAGAGAGGAGAATCCGGGAGATGAGGGAGGATGGCCGACAATGGCAGAGGAAGAGCGGGAGGCCTTTACCAGGCCTGGACAGTCTGTTAATCGTCGCAAAGGCCACAGAGGCCAGGGCGAGTCTCCTAATGAAGTGCGTGGTGGTGCCTTTGGTGCATGAAGTGGACAAGGGTTCGAACCAGTACCCAAGCCATCGTATCACTTTGGAGGAGTAATTGAGGTGCCCTTCCACCAGGATCATGATTGCGGGGGGGTGGACCTTGTGTGCATGGGCTGTCCAGTGTATGAGTTCTGTCTTGGGGGTCGCGTAGGACAGGCCCAGTCTGCCAGCGTTCGCTTGGAGAATAGAGGTAATTCCCAGCCGTCGCTGGATGTTTCAGCTGTACGAGCCGGAGGCGACCGTTAGTGCGCAGTTGTCCAAATAGCAGAATATGAGACCCGCAGGGATTGGAAAGTGGAGGGCCGAAAAGTAAATTACAAACAGGGGTGGAGAGATCGGTGAGCCCTGGGGCGTGCCGACTGAGATCGTGGAGAAGACCTGTGGGGCCCTGTAGAAGACCAGGTCGCAGGGGCGGCCGTGGGGGAAGGACCGAATCCAAGAGACCATGTACGGGTTGACTGCCTTAGTGGCAAGCCTTTCACGAAGTAAGGGGGTGGAGACATTGTCAAAACCGCATTATATGATGTGGAAGAGTATCGAGAACTTGAGTTGGGGGAGCATAAAGATTTGAACCATGTGAGCGAGAGTTACCGCCGTGTGGAGGTGCTCAGGCCGGGGAGGGAGCCAGACTGGTGGGGGGACAGGAGGCCCACAAAGTGCACGAGGGCAGAGAGGCGGGTTGCGATGACCATCACGAGGATCTTGGAGACCGTCTCCAGTAGAACGATGATGCTGAATGAAGTGGGCATGATGTGGGAGCGTTGACCTGGTTTGTCAAGCACTATGCTATTGGCTCTCTTCTGGGAGGGTGCGTGGTGTCCATACTGCACGAGGGGGCCGAGGGTAGAAGTCAAGATGTTGCGATTCACGGAGTAGACTTTCTTCCAGACAGAGTAGGAGATCTGGTCTGGACCAGGTGTAGAGGATTATGAGGAGTTCCTGAGGGCCACTGCGATCTCCTCTACCGACAATGGTGGGACATCTTTGTACTCCCTCGGGATGGCTGGAGGGCGTGAGGATTGCTTTTCTGGGAAGAAGTGGGAGAGCAGGGCTTTATTAATGCCCGTGGGGCTGTCGGCCCCGGGTATCTGTGGGAATCTGTCTGGGCGTCTCGCGAAGGCATAGCGTTTCGCAGTCTAGGGAGTCTGTGGACTGGCTGATTTTAGGAAGTTGTTCCAGTATTCGGTCTTGGCCATCTTTATGGCCTTGAACTATAGTAGTTGTGCTTGTCTGCACTGTTGCTTGGAGAAGGAGAGAGGGTTACAACAAGCTGACCTAACAGGCGAGTAGAAGGCAGCAATCTACGCGGTGAGGTTGGGGGTCCACCAGGGCTTGGACCAGTGGGAGGGCCTGTTGTCCGGGGTATGGAGTTTGAGGATGGCCCGCAGTCTGCCCAGGGCTGTGTCGAGCCAGGGGGAGAAGGAGCGAGGTGTTGGCAGAGAGGGTGTGCGGTCGATCTTCATGGCTTTGATCTCCCCCTCAAGGGAGGGCCAATCTGTTTTCATCAACGCAGGGGCTGGAGGGGGTGCGCGGGCCAGAGGTTCGGCTAGGGCTATGAGGATCGGAACGTGGTCTGAGCCAGTTGGGAGAAGGGGTTTGTTTCACGATTGGAAACTGGGGGATAGAGCGGCGTTGGCGAAGGATAGGTCTTTTACGGAGGGATGGAGTTCACGGTCGAAGGGGAAGTAGGTGAGAGTGCCAGGGGTGTTCAAGAGGGAGAAGCCCTCTACGGCAGCTTGTTTCGAAAAATGGGGTCGCGGCGCTGAGGTCTGAAATGGAGAAAAGGAGGCCAGGATCCGCTGAGGGATGATGGATTTTAAAGTCCCCGACCACCAGAGTCGTTGTGGTGGCATGGAGGAAGAGTAGCTCCGGAGTGATGGTCCAGGGAAAGGGGGAGCCATGCCAGGTACTGTAGAGATTCACAACAGCAAACTTGGTAACAAAGGAATCAAAGAAACCAATAGACGAATGGAAGTTCGCGGCCATCCAATCCCTCGCTTCCGAAAAGACAGGAGGACCGAGAACTGCTGAGTAGAGAAAAGGGGGAGGTAGCAGGCCAGTCAGGACTTGCCCCAATTGGGGCAGGGATGCGGAAAGTATTTGAAAGCAGCAAATGACAAGGGTCTGTTCCTATGTAGTGGGAGGTCTGGGAAGGCGACCAGGGTAGGGGGGGAATCTAAGAGGGAGAAAGAATTAAAGAGGGGAAGAAACACATCCCAGCTTCCCAAGCAGTTGTGTTGTAGAATGAATATGGTGTTAAGGGAACCAACCGCCAGCGCAGAAATCAGAGGGGAGGTGTGACCAGTCATTACACACCTTCTGGGGTCTCAGGCTCGGAGAGAGGGGCGGGAGATTCATGCCATGCTAGATTTGGCGAGGCACGTCCTTGGTGTTTTGGGGTCAGGACGGGTGGATGTGTTGCGATGCATCCACATACCTAGGGCAGGGTGTCTCAACCGCGAAGTAGGGTAAGAGGGATCGTGAACCAGTTAAAGGACCCTCGCCGGACTCATTCGTCTTGTCCATAGCTTCCTTATTCTGCGGAACAGGTGACTCCCTACAGGCAGGAGGGGAGGAAGGTCACGATGGGCATTCTCTAGCAAAAGCCGGGTGTTGGCTCTTGCAGACTGCAGCCATTGAGGGGGAGGTTGGGCAGCAGTGGACCGCTGCGCTGAGGTTTCCGCCCTTAGGGGAGGTTCGGTTCTGGCACCGGTGTGCTTACTTTCGGTAGGAGAGGGCGCAGATTGTGCGTACTGGGTGGTCAATCTTGCATCTGGCTGAATGGTGTCCGTATTCTGAGTAGTTACCGTATTGAGTGAGGCTGTTAGCCGAGTATGCCCTGTCAATCTTACATGGAGAAGACTAAAGGTAAGTGTTGCCCAGCATTGTGGCCTTAATTTCAGTCGCAAGGATCACAACAATGGAAGTCGTCTTCTTGTGGAATCTGGAGTCGCGGTTGGCATTTAAATAGTGGTCGGAGTAGATCTGGACGTTCTTGACATTCAGGATGGTGTTACGGAGGGACTGTAGCCGGTTTTCGTCATCCGCGGGAAGTGATGCAGTAGGGAGGGAGTGTATCACCAACTAAACTTCATTGGGGGTGTGGCAGAAAGGGAGCGACGGAGCGTCCCCGGTCGGGAAGAACTGGTTTAGCTGGGCCATGAGGGCGTAGTAGTAGGGAGCGTAAGCAGTAGAGGAAACAAGTGGGGAGAGAGCAAGAAGTGTGACCGCTCCTCGGTCATTAACCCGGGCTGAGAAGGATGAGGGTAGGGTGCAGCCTGCTTCACGAATGATGGCGGCAGCAATAACTGGAAAGGAGGCGGCAGGTTGGTCAGACTGGGGGTGTGGGAAAGGGGAAGACCTAGGGGCGAAGAAATGTCCCTCCGCAGCTGGGAAGCTCGTCGTCCCTTTTGATGGGGCCGAAGGTGCCGATCCAGAGGAACCTGCACTGCGGTGGGAGCACATTTTGCCTTGTTTGTCTTTGCTGTCTTTTTCTGTCCAGCTGTAGCGGCGGGGGCATATGAGGAGGCGGGGGACTGAACCGTTGTTCGTGGGACAGGATGGAACTCCCAGCGCGGGTCATACTTCCCGTCCCTGGATGTCTGAGACTCCCAGGCGTCATGAAATTTAGCCGCAGATGCTGCCAGATCGCCGTACCATTTCCGGTCTTTCGTGCTGTAGCAAGCGAGGTCTGTGGTACTGCCAACCTCGCAGGGGAGATGGAGCAGATCGGTGAGAGTAGCAGTGACAGGGGATACTGCCACTTTCTTACCCATTCGGGAGGGCGGTGCCTGAGCCGTGTCGGTGGCAGGAACTGCAGGTGTGTTGAGTTAGAGTAGTGGCTGTTGGTGGCTTGTCGGTTGCGGAAGGGAGGTGGTCAGCCGTGACACCAGGTCTCTAACCGACAGTGGGAGGGCGGAGAGCGATGCCGCTGTATTGTCATTCTGGCTGGGGGGGCAAGAGGGCGCTGGGGTTTCTCCTCACACGAGTAGAGTTTGTCGACTTGTCCCGCAACATGTGTGACCTCGAGTGCCAGTTCATCGATTTCAGCGGAGATAGACCTTGATGCTAGGAGTGAGTTGTAGAGGTGGGGGGGACGACGGCCTCTCCAGGCGAGATATCGTCAAGTTCCGTGCAACTGATGGGGGGGAAGAGCTGGTTGGAGATTCCGGCGTCTGTCGGGGATCGTTAGAGGAGCTCAAGGAGGAGAGGGACATCAGGGTGTACTCCCGATACGGAGGAGTATTGGGAGTGAGAAAGGGGAACTGAAGCCATTCATGTCATGACAGGAGTCTTCGGCCTGGCGGTCTTTAGTATGGTTCGAACGTATGGGTACGCCGGACACTGATGGTGTTGAAGATGAGGTAGACATGTAGGATGGGGGGAAAATTGTGGAAGAGGCGCGCGCTATCTACTCAGCCGTTTTTTCTTTTTTTTCTTTTGTTTTTTTTTATCTTCATGTATATGTTGTTATTTAGGTTACAAGAACTTGCATGCAGCGCTAGCTATGGCATAAACAATCCTCATTCCTCCCGCCACCCGGCCCGACCGTATCTCCAAGACCCTCTAGTATGGGCCTAACCACACATCTCGCCCCCAAGAAAAACCTGTCCCTACCTCGCAAGCGAACTCAGAGAATACGAGAAGCCTAACTAAGAAGAAAGAAGGAAAACATGAGCAGGTAACCGCACAGGACATCTCAAAAAAGAACAAAAGGAAACTCGCACCAGGGTGAGCTCCACAACAACCAAGCCAGATATACGCGCTGGCAGCAGAAAACCGCAGAAGTTATCGCGGAACGCGATGTAAACGAGAAAGGGAGCCGCCTGTGCGCTGCGGCGGGAGAGGGTGCAGCACTAGGGTGCTAGCCGAGGGAGGGTGTAGAAGTGGGGTGCAAGCCGATCCAACCGCCAGAAGCGTCCAGAAACCCAGCGCGACCGTTTCGACTATCGGTAATCGTGTTCGTATCTTGCTAGGCGGTCTCCAACAAGAGCAGTCCCAACTTGAACCGTAAGACTAGGAGGGTATGGCCAGATCTCCAAGCGAGACAGGCCCCGAAGTTACCAGCGGTGCCGTTCCCCCACGGTGCTCGTGCACACAGGGAGACAGGCGTCGACCACAGCCAATGCCAAACGGAACGAAGAAGAGAGGTCCCCAAAGAAGGAGAGGAGCGAGGTCGACCATCAGGCCTAAAGAGTAGTCCTCGCGTACTGCAGAAACCGTGTTCCCAGCAGTCTGAAGCATGGGAAGCCAGCGGTGGCCGACCGTGAGGAGGGGCCTCGCCAAGCGAGGAAAGGGGCGTGCAAGGGCAGCAGAAAGGCAATACCGGAACCCAGAGGAAGGAAAGCCACGCCGCGTAAAGGAGCAAGCGATGGCAGTGGGGAAAGGGGGAGGTAGCCGTCAGTCCTAGGCCGAAGCCATCGCGGGAGGAGAGGGAGGGTGGATGGATCATGAGGACCTAGCGTCGCGGGTTGATTTCAAGCGCCGGGTGTGTAGAGGAGACGGAGGATGAGTAGAGGAGACGGAGGATGCGCTATCTACTCAGCCCCAATGGCCTCCTTATATAGTTGCCCTTCACGCCCTTGTAACTCCCTCCTCCAGTCACGTGCCACATATGCCTCACAACCGTGAGTCATACCAAAACATCATGAACCAGTAATATGACCTAAGTAGTCACATGCGCAAAACCAATGACCTCTTAAATGAGGTCATGTGCAAAACATAACGTATCATCATAACCATATCATATGACCTAAGTGGTTATATGTGCGAAACCCTTGACCTCTAATGAGGTCATGTGGGAAACATAACATACCTATAACTCATAACTATGGGTTATGTGAAAACCTCTTCCTGGCTAAGCCAATTGCGCGCCAGAGCTAGACTCAAATAATACATGAAGACGCCAGAGCATGACTAGAAAAGACATTGGAAGGCCTGTCAACACACTCATTGTAGAAACCTAGACAACAGCTGCACTCCCACATTGGTGACCAAGTAATATTAAACGCACAAAACATTGGCACTGGGTTAAAATTCAAGTAGCTAAGACCGGAACTATATGGTCACTTCCATATCTTGAAAAAGGCATGTTCAAGAGCGTTCAAGCTTAACACATCATATTCAGGTAATATTCTGCAAGTATTCTCTGTCGAATTACTAGAACACCAGTGGAAGTCAGTTCGTAACAATTGTTAACAACTCCCGAGACAGCCTGTGCAAATTAATATTGATCTAAAATTAAGGGTGGAAAAAACTGTAAGTAGCCAGATGTGTTGTTATATGAAACGGGTAGGCAGCCACCATAAAGACAAGTGGAAACACTATATCACGAATGTGGCTTAGCGAGCAAGCGTTTTTCACATGACTCATAGTTATGAGGCATAGGTATATTATGTTTTGCAGATGACCTCATTAGAGGTCATGGATTTCGCACATGTGACCACTTTGGTTGTATGATATGGTTATCATGGTATGTTATGTTTCACACAGGACCTCATTTAGAGGTCATGGGTTGCGCGCATGTGACCACTATGGTCATATGACTGGTTTATGATGTTTCACTATGACTCACAGTTGTGAGTCATATGTGGCGTGTGACTTGAAGAGTGAGTCACAAGGGCGTGAAGGGCAACTATATAGGGAGGCCATTAGGGCCAAGTAGATAGGCCATCCTCCGTCTCCTCTAGTTTCCTCGCGCTTGAAATCAACCTCCACACTGGGGATCTCACGAACCATTCGCCCCCCCCACTCTCCTCCTACGATGGCTTGGTCCTAGGAGTGATGGCCATCCACCGCCTCCCTGTGTCCTCTTCGCTTTTTTACGCGTTACGGCTTTCCTCCCTCTGGGTTCAGGTACGACCTTTCGCACTCCTCGTCCCCGTCTCCCTCCTCACCTAGCGAGGCTCCTCCAGACTGTCGGCCACCATTCGCTTCCCCTGCTTCAGACGGCTGGAAACACGGTTTGTAGTACGCGACAACTCTCCAACAGGGCCTCATATTGATCTCGCGCCTCCCCACAGTTGGCTTACACGATGGTATCCCATCCACTAAGGGACGCTTTCTCTCGCAGCACAAGTGACTACATGAGAGATGTGGTAGGATGGCGTGTCTTCCACCCCCGTGGACCGCCTAGTCAGACATGAAAACTATTGCCAATAGTTGACCTGGTCGCATTCGGTTGCCATCCTGCCGCGAAGGTTGGATAGGCTTGTACCCTACTACTGCACCGTCGCTCGGCTTGCACCCTGCTGCTACATCGCCCTACTTCGACGCCCTTTTGGCATCCCCACTGTGCTTCCTGGTCTGGATGGCACTAGTCACTGTGCCCTGCCACGCGATTTGTTTTCCTCAGCGTGGGCTTTCCTCTCTTTGGTTCTCCTTCTACTTTGCTGGGTATGCCTGTAGCCGCAGAGGTGTTTTCCTCATAAGTGGCACTGATCGGCAGGATTAAGACTGTTTAGGGTGGCTCTTGCTATGGGGTTTGGACCACTGCTGGGAAGTGCGGTTTTTTTGGTTCTGATGGGGTTGGATGGCTTTTCTTTACAGTCTTTATCGTTCGTATATACTACAAGTTGCGAGGCGCGTGAGCTTTTTCAACAGCGTGGGGTGCGGGCCACGGGGTTTCATGTTCCGCCGGTTTCTCTCCTGTCTGCCAGTGTGCCTTTCGTTCGAGTTCATCGACGGTTTTTCTTCTAGCTGTTTTGGGCTGGCATAGGGGGGGAGGTTTATGTGTCTGCCGTAGCTAGCGCTGTATGCGCATGGTGTACCTTAAACACGGAATAAAATGGATGATAAAAAAAAAGGAAAAAAAGGCCGCGTAGATAGGCTCTTCACGCTGCGTTCTAGGTTGTTTCCTTACCTATTACTTTATGCTTTCACGAATATAAAGTCTTTACGCTCGTTACGAATACCTACCTACGAGATGAGAACTCTACTAGATGAATTGAGTTGACGACAGAGTAAGATAGACGATATGGACTAGAGACACGAGCGCCTCTCCTACCTTATCATAGACATAGGTCTATGAACTATCGTTGAGAGAGAAGACCAGAGAAGTATTGCCTACTTGTTGCTGAGAGCTGATATCTGTTAGAGATTGTAATATTCTGGCCAATTTTCTAAGGGCATGGGTGTTCAGAAGATGAGAACCCAGGGGACCTAGCCACAGGTAGGGAAAATATGAAGCAAGTTGTGGAAAGTTTGCATAATGACAATCTGGACATGCTGGGAATGGCAGCAGTAGTATAGTACGGAAAAGGTTTTACAGCCATAGCCCAGAAAACAGGCAAGGTTTATTTCCCTGATTACAAGTGGTCTCACAATGGAGTTAGAAAGTTTAACCAGCCATAAAGGTATTCGAGACGAGTACTGGTGTGAGGTAGATCATGTTAGCCTTATAGAAAACCAATATATAGTACCCAGATCTCTTGGTATGATATCTGCATACAGAACCTTAATTTACGGAAGAGCCTGACACCACTCTCCTGCCACCTCATTCCCACCACACGTTATTAGGGATATTTCAAGAGTTGCATCCTATTACTAAAAGGTCCTATCAATGAAGCCCATTTCAGAACAGCATATACGTTACTGCCATCCCACTGACACCATGCTGTTGGCAGGATATAGTAGAGAGGCCTTTTCTGACACCTCCAAATTGGAACAGAAGAGGTCCACCAGAGGGGCATACAGATAATATGTTTCAAAAATAGGATTCAGAAACTGGAAGCCCTAGGTGACCGGATGTTTTCCCCTAAATATTGCAAGAGCAGGTCCTAGTAGTAGAAGCTACTAAAGACATACCGAATCCACCCATAGACTTCTGAGATCAACTGTCAGTTGCTAGGTCCTAGTCAATGGTCGCTTCTATGGGGGCCTGTAGATCAAGGGAATATACGCTCCGAAATAAAGAGCTGGATAAGTAAGAGAGCATTCTGCTACGGACAGATTAGGTGCAGATTAGCACTTGGCACTAGGTAATACAGCATGAAACTGATCAATTCATGACCGAAGAGTCTACGGTAATGATCGTCAACCATACTAAAGTAAAATAATCGTGTTTGGGTCTAGCTAACGTAAAGACCAGGATTTGATATAACAAACACTACCGTCATCTCTATGTAGGAATACCATTCCATAACTGTGGCAGAGTGTGCTAAGTTTCAAGGTCCCACAGCGTATGCACTTATAAGAGTCTAGACTTTTGAGTATTAAAACAAGAGTACTACCAGCGAGGCATAGTAGTGAGAAGTAGTCTGCAAACACGCAGTTGTGTGATATAGATATCAAAGGGCCTCCGGACCTTTACTGATATTATCAATCAATGGAGGAGAGATCTTATCAATATAAAATGGTTTTACGCTACCAATGTTTACTTTAACTATTTTATGGTGATATACCTTGCTCGATACATTCTACGCACCAAGATTCTGGCCTACATTGCACAGTTATACTAGAGTTTTCCATGTGCCTAACTGGTACTTTGATGCTGAGTTTGGCTGTAATAACCTGGTTGGGCATGCGAGTCTGTGCTCTTGGAACCTCGGGTCATGTGGCCTCTAAACCAACTGGACGCTCTTTTGAAGCTATATTGCCTGACCCTTTGTTACAATTGGTACTACCTCTATCATTACCTGGTAGTGCTGGAGGTACTCTTGTATCTGCTGGATCTCCTAGGGATTCTGGATATACTACAGGTGTCGTGGTTGTTGGTTCTGGTGGTTGTTGTGTTGATTCTCACATTGATTGTTCAGCAGTGTCTCGTGCTAGTTGCCCTGCAGCTGAGTGCATTGTTGCTTGCTCCTTTGCTTGAGTTTTCGGGCAGCGACCTTTAGATTCCCTGCTACCTTGTTTGGAACTCTTTTCAGGGGCCTTCCCCTTGCTTGGCCCTGCAACAGCTTCTATCTTGAAAAGTTGCGGAAGTTAAAACATTGTAAACGCTTCTAGATATGAGGCAAACTTATTGTCAATTGGCTTTGTTCTCTACCATAGTTGGTAATTAGAGAATCAAAGTCGGGAGTCTTTAACCGAGGTGGTTGGTTTTACAATCCCTGGCCAATATCAGTTCTTAGCATCAGGTAGCCAATACCTCTGTTCTCTTCTCTCAGGTCAATATTTCTTCCTCATGTGTGCACAATAAGGTAGGAGAGACTCGTGTGTCTATTATCCTTATTGCCTGTCATACTCCTTACTCAACTCCACTCGCGTAGTAGACTTCTCACATCTTGTGGAGGTAAATTATAAAGAGCGCAGTGGTTTTATATTCATAATCGCAGAAAGTAAAAGCTAAGATGGTAACTTGCAATGAAGCCAGAAGAGCTCATCTGCTAGGTCTTCGTCAGCCCCTATGTAATTGGTCTTCGTCCTTGTGTCACTCACCCCTCGAGTCACACGGCTCCTATGACTCACGACTATGAGTCAGATCAAATTATTTCACAATAAATTATGTGACCAAAAATCATGACACACAAGAATTCCAGGACATCTAAGTCAGGTCATGTGCAACAGATAACATACCTATTACTCGTAACCATGCGTCATGTCAAATCGCTTTCTATACTAAGCGACATTTGTGACCTTTGAATTGACTTCTTGCTGTATGGCTACAACTAAAGCCTTGGGGATGTTAGGTAGATCTCGAACTAAAGATTTTGAAGTGAACGGAAGAAAGTAACTATTCTTCCAAGTCCATTGAAAACAAGTTCTTTCCCGGGAAGACTGCCTCTTCTTATGTGAATAATACAGTTTCTTAAATACCCTACTTAGGCTACCTGCAGCCAGGTGTCTCAAAACATATAACGCTCCGAAAGTGGCAGCTGTGAAACTAAGCATAAATCATATGGACTATCAAATCAATACTGGAAACCAAATATAAAACACATAGAGTATCAAACCGATACTCCCAACCAAACATAAAATATATAGAGTATTAAACCTTATACTATCAGGCTAGAGGGACACCTCGTTGCTGCAAATAAATTCAAAATGCAAACCGTATCAACTGATACCTGACATGATAACCCAGTAACCTGTACCAGTTAAAGGAGACTACTAGTACCTGAATCGCGTAACCAATTCGCCAAGGTTTCACATTCTATTACCTGCGAATTTGCTGGCATATTTCCAACCATCAGTACTATAATACTTGCGTCAGTTGTTACAATATTTTGTGTTTTCTCCCTTTCTTCTTTTCTCATTCTAAGCTTTGACACTTTGAAACTGTATAATTGTCCCTTGTTTTCTTCCTCTTTGTAGAGAAACTGCAATTTCTTGTTTCTTCATTAGGTACATAGAGTACCTTTTCTTCCTCTTTCCCATCCATATTCTGTGCCTCTCTTCCAACAAAGTAGTCTGTAACATCCATGTATTAGGTAATGTTCCTTGCTGATAATACAACGCAAAAGTCATAATGTAGCTAGTTGACCGATACTATAAAGACTGTTCATTTTGCCAGCGCGGATTGGGTCTATGCTCTGCTCGCAGGACCGAATTCGTCCACATTGCCACTACTCAGCATGTCATAGGCACATCGTGTTCCCAGTCTGTTCCAATTTGTTTCAAACTTGGTTCTGTGGTTTGGATTCGCTTGACCGGAGATGAGTTTGATCTTCCAGATTTTCTGTAGTAACCTCAGCTTTCTTGGGGCGGTTTCTGTGTCGGGTCTCTCTTTGGGTGCGTGCCATATGCCTTTCGCGGTTGCGTTGCCGGAGATGTCTGTGTGGAGAATCTTGTCGATTACTTGGTCCAGCAAGAACTCAGCCCTTTTATATTTTCTTGTCCATTCACTAACTTTGTTGGCACCAGCTTTCAAACTTCCTTCCAAATCGGCTTCTAATTTGGTGGGTTAGCTGTAGAGTATATCCGGAGGATCCAAGACTTCAAATGCTCTCTCCCTAGTGCCAGCGCGGGTTTTATAGTTTTCTTCACCATTCAGTTCGGCGTAGCCCAGGACCGAAATACTGAAACCAGACTGGGTATCGTTATCGGAAGAAATCTTGTTGCTGATCAACTTTAGTCCGTTTGTTATGTTACAATTTGCTGCTTTTTTATGAGTCTGGCTGATATCGTGAAGGGACTTTAAAGCGTGGTTTTGGATACTTGTTTCTTATCGTTCTCAGCACACCGGGATAATGTTATTGTAGTCTTAAGGATAGATAGAGTGACAACCTTTGGACTTGCAAAGCCCATTAACCGATGGCATAGGTAACTATTGGTGGGCGTCGTAGAAGAATTATTTCGCCATGATGTAGGAGGAATTGTTTAAATAGGGGAGACGGTAATGGCTTCGCTTAGAGTGCTTCAGAGGTGTGCTAGTTTATGTTGTGAATGCGCATGTATCTCACAAATGCGAGCTCATAACCTGAAAATATTTGCGTCTATTGTACTAACTGTTGTGATAATGTAGTAACAATGATAACCACAATAAAATCTGCAGACTTAAAGATTAATCCAAGCTTGCACTGTCTTTCCAGAAATAGGTCTGGAAGTGCCCTTTATATTTACCCCTATAGTTACACGAGCACTGCCTCATACCTAGGAAGTGTAAAGAAGATACTAGGATATAATTGTATATATCTCGTTCATGTGGTTGTGTCACATGACCAACCCAGCCCCATCAACAGATATGAATGGAATAATGTAATATCTAACATGATGGCAGAGTTTTGAGTGATGCCATAATGAAGTGGTTTGACATTGCTGATGGCTAGTATTTCCTTGGTGATGCAAGATATGTAACAAAATGGGGTTGTTTGACTTCATATCCTGGTGATCGTTATCATTTAAGATAACAATTACCGTCAAGGTACCACTAAGTTTACCCTTCAAATTTGATAAATATACTATTTCTTATTATAAATACAGTGCAAATCTTGAATAAATCTCATGATATATTGTAGGACAGAAACCAAGGAGGAATTATTCCCTTGGCAGTACTCTCAATGAAAAGTTTAAGCGAGACAGTTATCAGAGGCTTACACTACTTATTAGCAGTTCTTTGCTCAGCTTCTCAGTGCTCCCTACATGTATAAATTATAATTACTCTTGCTCTAGTTATACTACACAAGCTTGTCATTCAAAATTCAGTCAATAGAAGTATTATGTAGGGATTAGATATAGTAAAATTGTCAAGTTCAGGTATAAGCTCAATTTCATTATAAATCTCATTTGATATATTTCTAAGTTAAACAAAGGACGATTAGGGGAAACTAAACAAGCTATGCAGCCAAGTGTACCTCTTGCTACGAAAGTAACTCCTCACGACAGTGATGAAGATGGTGCCAATCCCAGCTAACAGGAGAATGAAAGTAAGTAGGCGATGTGTGCTATGTGGGCCAGGATTGCAATAGAAATGTTTGCAGACTATGAGTTATATCATGTACGTAATTAACATAACTGGTAAAATGAAATATAAAATTTCCTCTACTGGGAAATGATGTACATAATATACTGGCCAATTAAGGCACATTCAGGTTGATTTATTGAAATCAATTGAGATCTACTAATTAAGTACATGTATTAAAAACGTAAAGATCTTTCTACTTTCTTTTTCGGCCAGGCATCTTAAAGTCTTCCTTCTGTAAATGCAGTAGATATAAAACCATGTTCATAGCGCTCCAATACCATAGCTGCCCTTACCATGTCATTATGATTTAACTTGTCTGCATAGTTTTCCGGCAAAACCTTAACGGCACACTATTACTTAGATACTGTACCTTATGCTCTTTGCAATCTAGCTTAATGAACAACCTTGTTCATAACTAATGCTAAACTACCCTGCGCAACTTTCAATCCTTTTCTCCTGCTTGATATGTGTCAGGCATTATCAATACTCTGAATTGCAGTCAACGGGTGCGCGTGGTTATGTACTCTTATTACTGCTAGGTTTCCCTCCTCACCATCTGGGGATTCTGTTGGAGTATCATTGAAATCATAGTCCTGTGAAGAGCCTTCAATTATCCCAGCAGCATCATCCTCCATCCCCCTCTCTGCAAATATATTCTCTATAAAATTCTCTTCATAATTCACCTCCTGACTGCGTCTCTGCTCAGCTCTAGACTCTGCCAGTCCTCTCCGTGGTTTCTGTTGCAACGATTTAGCATAGCAACTCTAATCTCTCTCTTTGCTGGTGAGAGTTACGGTGCTTACGTATCTATTCTGCAGATTAACTAATACACAATATCACTGTATACATTTCCCACCCCAATCTACCTGTCCCCGTAACACTGCTGCAACCTGTTCTTCACTTCTCGGGTGTGCGAAATCTGCCAATATTGCGCCATATATGGTCTTTCACATAGCAGTTACTTGTGAGTTCCATTGTCACTAGTCAAAGGCTGAGGTGTGAGGTGGCTCTATCTCCGACTCCTTTTGATGCCTAGCATGGTACTTGTCGACATGGTCTTATTTCGCAATCTCCTGCCTTTTTCTTTACTTCATATCAACTTCATATTATAATCAGATATTACAATATTTGTTAGATAATATTATGTACATGGTTTTAGCAATATATGTTTCTACTATTAGATATTTTTAGCTTATAATGATTTTATTCAATGTGAATTTTTAATGAATAAAAGAATATGCTTTCCATAAAACTTACAATAGAGGTGAGGTTATGATGGACGATAGAGAAGCGACAATGATATCATCCATTGATATAATTCCTCATGATCATGAAAAAGAAAATGTTGTGGCAAGTCTCGAAATAAATATTTCAGGGTTGAGAATCCAAGAGGCAAAACCAAGAAATACTAAACCATTACGGTTGCCGTCGCAAGACCAAGTGTCACTTTTTGGCAGAAAATTGATCCAGGCTTTAGTCTTCCGGAAACATAATAGCGGGAACGGTTCCAAACACCATCGCTGGAGCATTCCGGCACCTGTGAGAAGAGATGCGCGAGATTCACCTAGTCAGAATTCAGGAGAACATCCCCGTACTACATCAAGTGGCAAATTATTGCTTACACGAAATCCGTCCTGTCATTGTCCTGGAATATCACAGTGCCAAGCCACTGCCGCACTGCGACGCAGTGTTTTCTTTCTTCTAACATGTTCCTCCACAGCTATCATTGCAAAAGAAAAACAACTCCAATCCTGCTAACTGGGGGAAGGCAGGGAACCGAGCGATGTGATTGAGATGTATGAAAAGGGTAACGGACAGATAGCCTATGACCTCTGACTAAAACTACGGTAAAGCGATATCTAAGGCACAAACAACCGGGCAAGCAACCAGAGCAATATATGGTGACTCCAGGGTAGCTGGAAATCGGTAAAGGCAAAATCAGGTAATGAAACGAGATGTGGTTGAATTACGACACGGCCCCTACTGACCCCAAGGGACTGGAAATGAAGTGGAATAGAAGGGCAAATAACTCCAGAACCATAGTCTGAACGAATGCAAACAGAGAAAACAACCTTCCCGGAAACTAAGGTCCAAAGTCAGTCAGAACCAATTATTGCCTCAAACAGCTTCAACCCATGCCCTTCCCTCCATTGCTTAAGGCAACATTAAAACATTCAACAAGAATGGAATAATTAGCCATCCATTGCTTCCTATCCTCCTCCATATTGTCAAACTGTAACTCTATCTGGTTACTCAACATGAATGTTCCATCAAAGGAGATCATGCTCCAACTATTACCCATAGTCACGAAGCCATAAACAGTGCCGCCGCCGTTCGAATCCCGCATGTCCCTGAGGGAGAGAAAGCACTGCTTTATTGCTTCTCCGAGAGAGACCCTCTTTGCTTCAACAACCAAGACATAGTCATGATGGTTGTAAGATATGCAGTCCATCACCGCGAATTCCACCAACCCATGAGTACTGGCATCGATCGAGGTAATTTCCTTTTCTCGTGCTAAGAGTAGCTCCCGGTTGGCTTCATCTTTGAACTGCGCGATAATGGGAAAGATTGTAAATACCACCATATCGTTGATAGCCTCTTCTAAGTCGCCTTTGGCCTCGGATGGGTATCCCCGAACTTTTCTGTAATTTACTAAGTCCTGATAGATTTTCCTCTTCAACTTCAATATGATGGCCGGTGTCAATAGACCACGCTTGCCTTGTAGCATCCGCTTGACCGGAATTCCATGTAGGTCTAATGCAAGACCCAACCGGTCCTCGGCTTCGGAGATTGTCATTTCTGAATAGGATATGGCCCCATTGAGCCTTCTCGTGTCCCTATCGTTGTTACTGTCCCCCTTGGTAGTCGGGACTTCTATGCAGCCATTGTTAACCAATTAAGCCTGCGTGAATACCAAAACTTCATCATTCGATTAAACCTACCTGTCAAGTTGGCTTCCCGAATTTCCACCCCGGAATCTTGGGTAGTAGCCTGGCGCTTTCCCTTTGTCCTTTCTGCCGTGCTGTGACTCCTGGCCTGGAAGGTCCCTGCTCACCAATCAAATACGTATTAGCATTGCGCCGATAACTAAATGCATAGCCATCCTCTAACTCACTGGTGAATTGTTTGGATTGTCTGTTTTGATAGCTTTTGTGTATGTAGTTGTCTCGCGCGGTCGAAGAGCAGATACAGTGCAGGGAGAAGAAAGGTTCAGGTGTCCGTGAATACTAGTTAACATCAATTTTAGTCACTTTGAGGCGGAGATGGGTGCTGCGAGGGAAATACCCCAATGGCCTCTTGGGAAATTCTGCCGGGTTCTCCAAAAGCACATGCTTGTGAGTGGGCATGGGTTCCACTGGGACGACCACGATCTTGACCGCTAGCAGCGATGTGAGGGCTGATCCTGACGTTTGGTCTGTGGCGACTATTCCGGGCCCTGATGTCCTCTGCTCCATGAGGATTACGGGCGGAGATACTCGTTAAATCGTCACTCCAATTGCCGGTCTCGACGGGACTGTTCACAAACTGTGCACCATGAGTGCTGAGGAAAACACCGCTCGCGCGATCCAGTCTCGCGATCTCCTTCAGATTGGCTCCAATTAGCTTTTCTGCAGGCTGCCACGCAACAGCAATCGCGTTCGTTGTTTCCCCGCTATAATGGTGTCTGCATGAATGTGGATTTTCGCATAGACCGGTATTAAAGGAAATTATTCCATCGAGCACGCGAGGGACCTTCGAAGTGGTAGCCTGCTCTGAGAGGCAGAGTGGTCGTGATCCCGCGTCTATTATGGTGGTTTGCTTGTGAACACCTATTCGCGATTGCCGTTAGTTTCCCAATCGCCCGCAAGAAATACGAAATGGAACGCGGCGAGTGAGGTACCGGTCCAAGTGGACATCATGATACGTGTCGTCAGACAATTCCCCACCGCGGCGTGATCAAGAGCAATCTTATTCATGAAATTACTAGCATATATTTGTTGCTTCTCAAGATCCAAATTTACGACAAGCTCCCCATCCTTCCCAGTCGATGATAAAAATCTGTAGTGCACCTGCGTTGTCAATCCCCTCTGTAGGGTTAGTGGAGGACTGAGCGAAGTGCGAGCGAAGTTTTTCCAATGCATTGAACAACTTGGGCGGCCGTCGTCATATTACAAGAGGTAAAAAATGGGGGAATGCCCTGCCGGGATGTGTCTCTCAGATTGGAGAGGTGGAAAGGTAACTGTCAGAAGAACAGTTACAAGTTGCGTGTGGAGGGGTGGATTGTTAGAACTGGAGGGGTGTTTGTGGGCGAAAGAAGTGTGGGGTGGATGGGAGTATCCTAGTAATTTCACGTGACTGAAGCAGGGTGGCAGGTCTTGGCAACGACCTCTTGCTTGGGCGAACCGCGGTCGTTTGACAGGCTCGCAATCTGCAACCGGGGAAAGAGTGAATGTTCAGCTGGAATTCAGTACCAGTTTCCGTGATGTCGAGATCTAGGAGGGATATCTGATACACGGGACATGTGGTGGAGGTGTAAAATTATGATATGGGGGACCCTTGTACGGAGACCTCGGAAGATTTGGTGACACGGTTCCACCGGGATATTCCCGGTCATATCAATCGCATAAAATTCACAAAACGAATACGATAGAATTGACGATCTGCGGGCTTATACACAATTACCGGGGGGACATATTATAAGCGCTTCTGCAACTAGGCAAGATATATTTTGCTATGACTAAAGTCTGGAGTTTGTACAGTACCGTACCATTCAAATCGATGCAGAGCAAGATCAGCTCCTAAAATGCCCAAATAGCGACGATATATATTTCCATGCGGCGATATTCACCTATAGGCAAAACAATGTTACTCAAGAAAACAGACAAGCATCCCATCAAGTACAGTATTTCTGCGGGCGTCCTACCGGTTTTCCAGCAATCGAAAAAAGCACCTCCCTCACGGTTTTGGTGTTCTGGGTCCCGGCGGGGCCTTCCTCTCGCACGACAAGTTACTGAAAGCCTCCTGCGACAAATTTTTTACTTGGGCTCAGTGATGCTGTCCAACTGTTTCGAAATCCGGAACTGTGGCAAGTGCGAATGTGCAGCTGGAATCCAGTCCCTGTATCCAGAAATGAGGAGATCTAGGAAAAGACTGAAATCATGATATGAATCTCGTGCTGTCACAGGTGGCATGATAATTTTCCTGAATGGTGGAAGCTTCAGGGGAGTGCTCGGGATCGTTTGGTCCTTGGAAAGCAGGATACGAAGAAGCGCATGAGAGTATGATCGCCAATAGGACAGGGATTATTTTGTGGATTAAGCTAAATCAAGTGTGTGAAAACATATTCCCAGGTGCCTGTATGATACCACGACTCGAGTAGGAAGGGCCCCTCAAGACCTGAATGGCGGGGGAAGGTCACAACGAAAACCTCAGAACGGTTGTCTACCAGTGACTGCGAACACGGCCGTTCGGCACGGGCGCAGGACTCAGCGCCCGGTTTAGTGGTGTAGTTGGCTCTACGATATCATACAGCACAACACTGCCTAAAATTGGTCAAATTCCACCATGAACCAGTATAGGGATATTAGGGTTAGGGCTAGGCGAGATGTGACCATGTACCAAAGTTGTTTCCTATCGTGGCGGCAACCTTTCCAAACACTAACCGTGCCAAGGTTGTGACGCAGCCATCCCCCACGGATTGCTCGCTTGCTCGCAAACTTGGGCACTCTCTCGAGAGTGCCCCACAGCTCAACGACAGATTCGGCTCAACGACACTATTACACATAATCCAAACCAGAGTCCCACTACAGGAAAATAAAAGTTTTAAAAGGGAAGGAAAAAAATGACAAGCTTGTTTTCAAGGACTTAAAGTAATGTATTAAAATGCCAGGAGGACATTTAAAGCATCAGAAAACGCTTGGTAGTGGTTTGTATTTCTTAAATTCACGTACAAATTAAAAGCGTCGTTGAGCCGAATCTGTCGTTGAGCTGTCGGGCACTCTCTCGAGAGTGCCCAAGTTTGCGAGCAAGCCAGCAATCTGTGGGTTGAGATTCTGTCACAACCTTGGCACGGTTATCCATTGCGCATTCCGCCATATGTGAAAAAGGATACGCGATATTAACCTACTAAGCATTCAGTAGCAACTAACTGTGCCCAGGAACCGGCAATTATTGCTCACAAGAAATCAGTCGTGTAATTTTCCTGTAATATTGTGTTGCGAGGCCACTGGAGTGCTGCGACCCGGCGTTATATTTCCTCTAACAGGGTCTCACAAAGCTATTTCTGCGAAAGAGATAGAAAGGGAACACACATCAATTATGACAAGTGCTGCAAAGCTGGGAACACAGCGATTTAGATGCTGGAAAGCGATAAAGGAGAGATAGACTACGAATCCTGACAGGGACTACGGTGAAGCTATATATTAGGGGCAAACAATTAATGAAGCAATCAGAGCAATTTATGGTACAGTGCAAAGCGTCTAAGGGTGGGTCCTCCGATAGAATAGCAATCCCGTGGCAACCGATCGGAATTGAGCCAATAATTGCCAAGACAATTAGATTTGGGTGAAATGATACACCAAATGGCAATCGGAGAGAGGTGAACAAAGCAGAAATAAATCTAACAAGATTAATGTATTTCAAAAAGATAAGCTAATAATACACAATGAGGACTTTTATCTGCAATGGAAGTTATAGATTCAGGATAGATTTTCTTCGCACAACCAAGGTGCTTGTGCTTTTGAAGTATTGGTGGCATAGCTATAGTTCTTGTAATACTTGAACGTATTCACAACTATTCGTAAATTGTTATCGAAGGTGTAGATGTATATGAAGGTTTTGACAGATTCATTGCACTCTTTTCTTTTCTTCTTTCATTCAATATCACTCTGTTCTACTTCTCTGTTGTCTACACTCCAGAGTATTTCTCAGCACAGCACTGTGTATATTCTGTCACTTGTTCCGCTCGCACCAAAATTTTCACTTTTTGACCTCTATCTCCTCTTGCTTAGGGCACTTTATTACAAAGAAAAAACCGCTGGTGTGTTCTTTTTAGACATGGCTTTATCTCAGCGCTTTTTCTTCTTCAAAATTCCTCGTTGTTGTTGACTAGATAGTGATCGCGTTCTGCCTGTTTTGAGGACCCGGTTTCAGCCAATTTGCGTTATAACATTCGTGCAGTTGGAGATCAGCACAGAACAAGTTAGGTAATAGAGAGAGGTGTGGTTGAGTTGCGGTCCGGCCCCTGGGCACCCAAAAGGGCACAGGAGGGAGGGCAAAAACACACCATAATTATATCGGTATCATAACGGAAACGAAGACGAGGAAATCTTCCCGCGAACGAGGGTGAAGGGGTAAGGCAGGACAAATTATTGCCTCTAACAATGTCAACCTTGTGCTTCCGTCCAGTAGTTAAGGCGGCGTTAAAATATTCAACAGGGATGCAATAGTTAGCCATCCATTCCTCCTTATTCTGACCACATTCTGCCAAACAGCAACTCCATCGTGTCACTCGACGTGAATGTTCTATCAAACGAGACCACTCTCCAAGTGTCACCCTACGAGACCTGGCCATATACTGTGCCGCCGCCGCTACAATCCGGACTTTCATTCGGGGGAGAGAAAGCACTGCTTTATTGCTCCCCTGAGGGCGGCATTGTTTGCTTCAACTAAAACATATTTCATCGGGTCGTAGGATATGTAGTCCATCATCACCAGTTCCTCCATACCACTAGTACTGGAATTGATTGAGGTAATTTCCCTCCCATGAGCTAGGCTCACCTTTGGCTTGGTCTCATGTTTGAACCGAGCGATAAAGAGATAGATTGTAAAGACCACAATGTTGTTTATGTTAGCCTCTTTAAAGTCGGCATTGGCCTCTGTTGGGGATCCCCCAACTTCAATGTAATGTACCAAGGCTTGATAGATTTGCCTCGTCACCTTCGATATGATATCCATTAACAATAAAGCATGTTTCCATTCTAGCATCCGCTTGACAGGAATTCAGGGGGAGCCCAGTCGGGGGCCCAACCGGTCGCCAGCTTCGGAGATTGCTACTTCTGAATTCGAAGTGGACCACTCGAGCCCTCCTATTCTCATCAGTGTTCTTGTCCGCCCTGGTATCCGGGACTGCACCCCAGCCATTAGTAACTAACTAGCACTGATGTAATACCAAACCCTAACCATTCCATTAAACCTACCTGTCGTGTTGGCTTTTTGAATTTCCACCCTGGAATCTCCATTAGCAGTAGCCTTGCGGTTTCCCCTTCTCGTATCTGCCCTGCTGTGACTCATTGTCCGGAAGGTCGCTGCCCACCCACCAATGACCTATTAGTAATATGCTGATAACCAAATGTACAGACATCCTACAACTTACTGGTGAATTGATTGCTTTGTTTGTGATCATGGCTTTTGGGTTTGCAGTTGTCGTGCCGTAGAGGAGAGATTGAGTACGGGGCGAAGAAAGGTTCGCATGTCCGTGTACACTAGTTTTTACATTATTTTTAGTAACTTTGAGGCGGAAATGTGGTCGAGGAGGGAAGTACGAGTGATGGGCACGATCAGATCATGATCGAGTTTTGCTCGACAAAACAGTGCTCGATCACCTCGATCACAGGAGTCCCGCGATCACCGGGTGATCGAGCATTGAAAACCTGATCTGATCGATCACTCTTCTATATGCAGACCTTGGTAATCATGTGATATACAAGTGGAGTCGAATAGGCTTTACCCCGCACAATTTCAACATAATCATTGAAGAAGATATTTTTCCATCCTTTTGTTCCTATTCACATTTCCATTCAGTCAACTACGGACCAAAGTATAGCGATGTCTGCTCAGGCGGATCCATCGTGACCCGGGCTATGTCAGGTGGCAGAAACAATCTCGGACTCAGCCAGCGAGCCAAGTAGTCAACATGACTGGGACTCACCTTCTGTTTCGGGCTACCGTGATTCTGTAAGTGGACGATGGGGTAAGAAAGGTTTCCATCATGATTATTAGAAAGAATCATGTAGTTTGTTAACTAATTAATTTAATTCGAATAGGCCAATTATTCAATACTCGAACGATTAGCAGAAAGGTGGAGCTCTCATT
The DNA here is from genome assembly GCA_014065205.1 of Tuber brumale. NCBI lineage: Eukaryota > Fungi > Ascomycota > Pezizomycetes > Pezizales > Tuberaceae > Tuber > Tuber brumale. Next base: position 57,393 of record JACCEG010000428.1, on the reverse strand, counting down.
CAATAGCTATTGGTATGAGAAGCGCTTAATTATTCAAGAGACAATGGAGGATTGCTCTGGGCGCGACATGGTTCATTGCGGCAACTGTCAGCATACCTGTGGACCATATGCAGCAAAGTATACGACAACTTCCACCTTCTTGCCCACCTCCGAACACGGCATCCTCATCTTCCGAGCTGAGAAAGTGACTACAAGTCTGCCATAGGCCGCCTGCTTAGTAGCTCTAGTGCCAATATACTAAAGCAAACTGAAATTAGCCGCTTCATACTCGTGAAGGGTAAAGGAGGATCCCGGGTTCCTGGCCCGCTATTCAATGCAAAGGAATGTTGAAAATTGCTTGTGGTAATGGTCATTGAAAATAATTCTGGTTTCCAACTAGTCAAGAGTAATTCTTTTCGCAACTTAATGGTCAATTGCAATGGAAAATGCTACGGGAATATCTCGGAGATCAGTCAAACGCGATAATCAGACTGTTATACGGGGAATTATTTCGCAACCTGCGAATACGACTACTAGATTGTTAGTCGGATACCAAACTCTAGTATAACTGCGAGACGTAGGCCAAATATTGGATCTGAGAATCTGTAGAGGAAGGCTCACCTAGATAAGTAGGTAAGGTAAAGATTTTAAAGTGTAAGCTAATATTATATTGATATGATCTCTTGCCCATTCCTCGATGATCTTTGTAAAGCTTGCAAGGAACTTCAATATTCAGCTCCCAGGTCTGAGTGTTCACCGACAACTTCTGCCTAAAGTGCCTGCAAAATAGCTCTCGAGTTTTACTACGCGAGGCTCCAGAATCTGATAAGTGTGAACACTGCTTGACTCTGACTCTTCTCGCACCCATTCTTGGTTACGGAACTGTATTCCTTCATTGAGATGACTGTCCTATTTGTTATACCTAACAGTGGTATTCCACTTAGTTGTCTCCATAGACTATTATATTCCTGGAGTTTTGTTGACTACTGTTGCAGTAGTCTCTTTGCTCACGCAGTGATCCATTCCATTCCTGGCCACCTAGTGCCAATCGCAAGTCCAAGCCTGCCATATCAATGGCTTTAAGGGTTTTACGCTTATTAAGGTCTTCCTTTCTGGGCGTACTTCCCCTTGGTCTGCCTGCCTCCATAGAGGTGTCTTATTACTAGCTCCAACCAAGCTAAAGATCATCTCAGAAGGGTATAAGTGGATGGAGTATGTCCTCACTAGTCTCCACTTCTAGGACAACCCCGGGAAGTATTTCGTAAGAAATGGCCCACCACATCGGGGGCATTATTAGGAAGCCTGACTTCGAAGACTATTATCACATTGCGCCTCTACCCAGATTCTTCCATTCTACTTTCCAGATGTCACCAAAGGTCCCCTCTCATATATCCTGTGTCCAGCATGTGGTGGGGCTGCTGGGCACGATATATATTGTAGTCTGAAGTGGCCTTAATTGATGTGACCTTTCAGTTTATAGGATGCAAGGCTCGAAATCTTGCTAACGACCTGCAGGCCCCATAAACAACCTGGAGGGGCCTGTTGGATTCTGTAAATCGAGGGTTGGTGCACTTTTTGTCTCAGACTTCCATATGCCTACCAGAGATTATATATTCATGGGTGCAAAAATCAATCTCACTATTGATGCGTGGACCTCATCTAACTTGCTTCCCTTTTTAGCCATTACTGCAGATTGGATTGATACCAAGTATGAAAACTTTAATACTGTAATTGTCTTTGTGCAGTTGAAAGGATCCCACACAGCAGGAAATATGGTTGTTGTTCTCATCAAGGTACTGAACCTGTATGGTATTAGGTAGGAGATTAACTGTATCACAGCCGATAATGTAACAGTGAATGATGGGATCTTTTTAGATTTAGAGTTAGATATGCGAGAGTGGTCCCCAGAGGATGGCCAGATACGTTGTTTAGCACATGTGCTAAATCTGGCTGTGCAGAGAGCACTAAAGACTTCGAGGTCTGATGTGGAGGAGCGAGAAGTAGATTTAGCGCGGGATGATCCAGCCGAGTTGTACAACAACAATCAGGTTGACCCAGCAACCACTATATGCAAACTGTGACAAATAGTTGCAAAAGTTCAGTCGTTGAACCTCCTTAGAGACGCACTTCAGGAAGACGTGAAGTGAAAGAGCTTGAATTGGCTAGTTCCAGTTCTTGATGTTCGGGTCCGCTGGAATTCTAGTCACAAAATGAGACAGCCTGCACAGTACCTTTGACCTGCCCTCGAGCGCCTTCTAGGAATTGACAATTTCAGGAAGTTTAGCAAAGCACATATTTCTCTCACACTCTTCGCTACTGATGGGAATGTACTAGAACGTGTAGAAAAGATTCTTTGCCTATTCGTAGATGCTACCGAATTCGCTAGTAGCCCCACATATCCTACTCTAAGCTCGCAACTACCCTATTACCAGTTCCTTCAAAATGCTTTACACGAACCTATCGAAAATCAACGTGCTATTGAAGATAATGCGGATCTCAACTGTGCAGCCAAGAGAGTCTGCGCTGCTGCCAACGATGCCTACAAGAAACTTAACCAATACTAGATAAAGACAAACTCGAATACAGGACAGGTTATTGCGACAATCCTTGATACAAGGATGAAGCTACAAATCTTGTGAAATTTGGAGTGGGAAGTGACTTGAATTGAGAGGGCATGAGAAAGCGTTCTTCGAATATTTAATAAGCGCTATGCCGTAGCCGACCTCCCTACCTCTCAAAAAAGTTTAGAACAACAACAAATAATTGGTACCTCTAGTCAGCAGCATACTATGACAAGCCCAGAGGCTCCTCAAAACAGGCGCCGGTATGAAGAGTTGGTGTTTGGATTGCCGGATGATTGTGCTGAGAAGAATCTCGTTGAAACACAAGTGGAAATTTACCTCCGGGAACCTCGTGTCGACAGGAATGTGGATATCATTCAAAGGTGGAAACTTCACGAGCATCGACTTTTAAATCTAGCTTTAATGGCGCGAGATTATCTTTGTGTTCCTGGTACTAGGTAGTATTCTGCTCTTCGTTAGTCTCAATTCTGTATTCTGTTAACAATTGCTTACCGTGTCCCATCTGAACAAGCATTTTCCGTGGCGGGGGACATTGTTACCAAAAAAAGAAGCCGTCTAGAATCTAATAATTTACAGCTACTTATGGTTCCGAAGGGCTCGCTTGAGCTTCTGGAATCTGTGAAGGAGGAATATGCCGAAGAATTGCTAGGTGAGGACGGAGATTATGAGCCAGATGGTGAAAGTGCTGCCGGGAGTGAGGAAGGTGAAGATGCTATAATGGATTAGTGGTGGAGAACATATTCTATTTCTTTTCCGCAGGTATTGGTGGTTGGAGGCATGTATAATCAAAGAGGAGACATGAGTAAATGGACATTGTTGGAAATCCTGAATGGTCCTCGGCATGCTCAAAGAACATCCAACATGCTCAGAACCTATCCTGCATACTGGACATACTATTCCTATCCTTCCGTTTGTTACTCTCCCTCCCCGTTCGCACGCTGTCACCTGCTAGTCGTTCTATGTCGTCCAGAGGTTTTTACCCACAGTCATTGCCGGTTATTGTTTGTCACCGGTCCCTCACTGCTAGAACGAAGGGAAGAAGGCAGGAAGGTGGGAGAGTCCCTTGTGAGGTAGCTGGATGCTTGGAGGCTAGAAAGCCTGGGGATCGTTCTTGGTCAGGGAGTGTGAGCATGCATAGAGGCTAGGAAGGTGGGAGAGGATTTCTGTGTGAGGTTTGTCTTTCCGTTGTTAGCATGTGAGTCTGAGTGAGAAAGCGGGGGACATGCGGGGAAGGTTAGGATGGATATGTGTGGTGATCAGTGGAAAGATAGAATAGTGATTTCTGTATGGTACGTTCGTCTTTTTTTGGGTGATTTATTATCCTGTCTTTTCCGTTAGTCTGTCAAGAAGGTAGAGAGCAGTGTGTTGAGTTGAGTCGGAAAGAGTTGTTGAGAAGGAACGTTTTTTACCGAGCACCCAGTATCCACTTTTATTGCTTTGTCATCGGCATTTTCGTTTCTGTAGCATCACGGCTGGTCACTGGGCCATTTCATCTCATAAAAAGGTCAAAAATTTGAAGATATAAGCTATGGAATATAAGAAACAAAAACCCTGATTCTGAGGAAAGACACATACGCCCAGGATGGAGTCGCTAGTCAAAGTGAGAATAGTTGCATGACTGAACCTGTAATCTGCCAATGTTGATCTTATACAAGTAGTGGGGATAATCCATCGCTCAATCATGCTCAGGCAGTATTCACGATCAATCAAGTAATCACACTCGATCACACAATCATGCTTGAGCAGCAGTAATGATCGATAGCTCGATCGTGCTGGAGCACACATTATCATTGTGCACTCGATCATGCTCGAGCATACATGATCGACCACTCAATCATGCTCGAGTAATCGATCATGGTCGAGCACACAAACATGCTCAAGTACTCGATCATGCTCTAGCACACATCATGATCTAGCACTCGATAATGCTCGAGCACAAATTATGATCGAGCACACGATCATGCTCGAGCACCCATTATGATCGATGACTCGATCAGGATCTACTACTTTGATCGATCATTCGATCACAGGGTCCTCTCGATCAGATCATAGTCGAGCATAACCACTATGATCTGCTCGATCATGATCGTGCCCATCACTAGGAAGTACCTCAATCTCCTGTTTGGCAGTTCCGCAGGATCCTCCAAAAGTGAATGCCACGCAGTGTGCATGAATTCCACTTCGAAGACCGCGTTCTGGGCCGCTGCTGGAGACGAGCAGGTCAATCCTGACTTTTGGTCTTTGGTCTGTATTACAGGCCCTGGTGTCCTCTGGTCCATAAACCTCATCGCGCGAGGTACTAGTTAAGTCGTAATTACACTTACCGACGTTGAGGGGAATGTCGCCCATGGACTGCCCACCACCCATTCAGATGAACGCTCCGTTCTTTCGGCCCAGTTTCTTCATCTCCTCCATCGTCGCGATGACCCCAATCTCATCGATCATCATAATTGAAACTAGTGCTGTGTCTAGGCTAATCACCTTCTCCAAATATACCTTATTGATCAAGCCGTTCCTCTTGATCGGGGGATACTCGTTATCATACTACTCATCTTGCAAATGTCTGCACGAATCCAACAGACACATTTACTCAGTTTTCAATGTGATGATATCCTTGTTACCCTTGTAAATCATGGCCAAACACTTGATCAAAATATTGTTTGAATGGGTGGGCTCAGGGGTCAATATGATCCCCTTCTGATGGTTCCAATCCGCTTCGCAACCTGCGGACAGGTAAAATCAATTTCCTTGGTTGTTCCCGAGCCATTGGCGTGTGTGTATGAATGTGGATTTTCGTATAGACTAGTATGAAGAGACAGTATGGTATCGAGCACGTGATGGGCCGTTGGAATTGTAGCTTCCATATCAAGGCAGATTGGGCGAGATCCGGCGTCTATTATTGTGATTTGCTTCACAACACCTATTCGCCATTGCCGTTAGTTTCCCAATCGCCCCGCACGAAATACAAAACGGAAGGCGGAGAGTGAGGTACCCTAAAATGGGACACCATCGTACCTGCCGTCACACTATTCCCAACCTCCGCCTGATTGAACCCCGCCTTATTCATGAAATTACTAGTATCTATTCGTCGATACTGAACATCCAGTTTCATAGCTGCCTTCCCATCCTTCCTGCTTGACGATACGAATCTGCGGTGCAGCTGTGTTGTCAAGCCCCCCCCGGTACCGTTGCTGGCGCAGGGTGCCGGACGAGAGCAGCTTGCAGCGCACCGAAGAACCTTGATGGTTATCGCCATGATGCAAGAGTTAAATAAATTTGAAACCACCTCGAGGCATGTGGCCACCAGATGGGAGAGGCAGAAGGGTAAATGTCTCGGAAGACAGAAAAGTTGCGGGTGGTGGTGGGGGGTTTTCGGAGCTTGTGAGGCGGTTGAGTGCGAAAAGATTTTATAGGTGCAAGAACTGATAGGTGTCAACCATGTGGCTGTGTGTGCAACCTAAGATAACCAACCCAATACTGGACCAAATCCAGTGGAAAAACCGTAGATATGTTTTGAAGGTAAAAGGGAACAAAAGTACGGTATTTCCACTGGGTTGGGTCCAGTATTGGGTTGGCTATATGGGTGTCAATGAGCATAAAGTGTACCGATCCACCAACACGACATATTTACTTCAATTCATATGATACCTGCGAGGCCTGCAGATGATCATATCATGGTTCTAAAAAATATTTCTCATGAAAGGGATAAAATTAATTCTTATGAGGTACCCCGTTGTTTCGGCTAAAATTTTTATAAATGCAACAAATTGGAAGAACCTGTAGTAGTAACACTTGACGCAACTTTACTATCATGTAATCTGATAATACAATCTCAATTGGAGTCAATCAAAGTATTTCGAAGTGCGATAGAATCTTCCTTTCATGATATTCACATGATTTTATGGATCAAGTTTCTGTAATTCTCTACCAATTATTCTTATAATAGTGATACTACTGGAATGAAATCCTAATGGGCAATTTAACAGAAAACGACAAACATGTAGATATCCACCTACATTGAAGAAGGCGAGGGATAATTTACATTCTGGCTAGTAAACAGGGAGTTTGTAATAGTATTAGGTATAATTAGTAGGGAAGTAAGTTAAACACAAGAAATAAAGTTTTTTGACTTCATCAGTAATTACAAGAGATTCTACTGCGAAATATGTTACTTTCTAGTATTTTTAACCAAGGTGAGTTGTTTTATTACAGATATAAATTTATAGTTCATTGATCTCATTTTCACAGCTAGAGTCTGGTTGCTATATGAACTTAACAGTGGAATAAATGAATACAAGGTTTCAAGTATTGGACCAATTCTTGCATATCATATCAACACCCATATAGTCTTACACAGTGAGCTACTACTCAGCCACGTGGTGGACACTTGTAAGTAATTTCTGCATATTCAGAATGGATTGGGAGCGCGAGAGGCTCAAAATAATGCTGGTTGCATGAAGTGGGGTGGAAGGCCTGGGCAATGACATTTTTGCTTGGGCCGCGAGGTGCTTTGTAAAAGGTTTGAAACCCAGAACTGTGGAAAGTGCAAATGTGCAACTGGAAGCCAGTACCTGTATTCAGCAATGAGAATGTGTGGAAAAAACACAAGTTATGATATGAGTCCAGTATGACCAGGCATGAGATCTAGTTTTGCTGTGTACTCGAGTAGTGATGAACAACCCCACCAAACATTGTGAGATATTTAACCCTAACCCCACCTGGTCCCTATGATTTTGACATGCCCGAAACCAAGCTACCCTAGCTACTTAGAATAACGCTCCCGTGTACTCTCCACATCTGGAAACCTTGGGCCTTCAGGGAGGCCGTTGTTTGGACCAACATCAAATGCCCCATTGCATCACATCTTGAGATTTGCATCCCTAAAACCTGATGGATGACGGGCCTCGTCTCCCATGCTTCCTCGCCACTAGATCTCTAATCAAATAACCAACAATGCCCATGTCCCACTTCATCTAGTACATGTCTTTACCAACTTCTCAGATTGCGCACTGCCGAGATCAGCGTGAGCTGTACCAATAGTTCCAAAGAACAGGCCAATTACCATTTTGCGAGAGGGATGGTTGGGCTGGCACGGTGGAGTCACTGATCTGTGGAGGTGTGTGGGATTCCCAAACGAGTAGGGGGATGTTGATGAACCTGCATTGGTTGATTCCTCCAACGAAGACATTACTAGTAGTGCCACGGAAAGCTTTGGCTCAAATTATCCCGCCAGTGAGGAAGCGAATATTGGAAATGGTTAGAACTCCCAGGTTCTGCTCGTCATGCTTTCCCATTCCCTCCCCCACTTATCCGTTACTCTTCTTACCGATCCAGATATTCGCAGCTTTGTTCTCTTTGTTCGACCCTACCAGTTACTTGTCGTCATCCACTGTTTTGACATTCCTTGCCCGCCGCTCGTCTTCTGCCAATCCTGGTGCTTTTGACCCATGCTCTCTTGTCCGGTATTGATTGCTATCGTTAATGTGGTTACTGGAATGACATTGATGGGAGGAGGTACGGGTATGAGAGCAGGATGTATACGGGTGTGCCAGTCATCATGTTTGTTCTGGTCATTCTTCTTTCTCTTAGCACGCGATTTCACAGAGGAACGTGGACTTCCATGGGCGAGTGGACATGGTGTGTTTGTGAGGGGGGAGCAGTAGAACGAGTAGGGAATCTGCTTTTATCAGTTATTTATACTCCCCTGTTTTTCCTGTTAGATAAGTTAAGTGTGCGATAAAATACAGCGAGTTTCTGAGAACAGGAGATGGACCAAGAGTGTGTTTGAGCGAGAGAGTGCGCGAGCGGAGAAACATTTCATACCCTTCGTTTGCCAGTTGCCTAGGGTCATGGCGTTGTATTTCCGCCGAGCGATAAGCGATTAGTACGGTGATGGTGGTTGTTATTGCTCCGAATCCAACCTGCCTTTTAGCGAAGAGCAGAGTGAGGGCCGCGGCGCTCAGAACTGATTCCCTGCCCAGCCGTAAAAGTCGCACCGCGAGAATTCAGGAGATAGTAAAGGAGGTTCCAGGTATGATCAAATTATGATTCGGATTCTGGGTGATTGTGCTCGAGGGGGAAGTCGCAGAAAGCAGAAATGGGGTGCAATAGATGCCAGGAAGGGGGTTATTGGTACGTGGAGGACAAGAATGAGTTTACTGGCTCCTGCAGACGAAGAACGGATGTTCTCCTGCCTACATTCTAGTCGTGGTTCTGACTTTTCTGATAGCGAAAGCTGAGTGCTAGGTGTAGTATTCACTCCCTCCGGCGCGTGATATTGATCACCCTTTCTGCTAGCATCCATGGAGCAAATCACCTGCAAAGGATAGGCCATCGGGCGTGGGTCATTGTACAGATTTCGAAATGCTGTCACATAACTCTGCGCCAATGTCCTAGGGTACAGAAACGGACGCCCGCGGTCTACACCGCGCCTAAAGAATGGAGATGATCTTCGCTCCTATCACCACGACACTGGCGAGTCAACGTGTCGTTAGGACATTTGTGTGTGGCGAATATGAGTAATTACACGCTCACAGGCAGCCCCCTCGCTGGTGGAAAACTCGACTTACTACTAGGGGAACTCGTCCGAGGGTCAGTGCTGAGAGATCTGTGCTTGGGAAAATGAAGTGTCCTCATCAGATTTGATTCGTCTCTCTTTCTCTTGCATTTCTGCAAGTCAAATATCATTGTAGTCATAATAGCGGATCGGTAGTCACAGGTTCTCACTCGCCTTCAGAAATTGTCGTTTTTGTTGCAATATGACTTCCGAATATGCTTCTTGGACGGTCATTAATTACGACAGTATACCTTTCACAGTTCGTGGTATGATTTGATCAGTAGATGTACTAATTACCTTGTAGATGATGACAGCGTTTCCTTGAAATCTCTAGTGTAGCACTGGTTTAATTATCTCAGTTTCTTTTCCAGGGCACGCATGTTTGATTGAGCAGTACCACTGTCATTGACTTTCGCTTTTTTCTTATACAGCGTATACGTCATCTATAATTTCAGTGCACCACCCCGTAGTCCAAATAACATCTTGTACATCTTCCCGATATGTGGAAGAAATCAAGAAGTACAACTTTAGTCACGCATTTCAACCGGCTATGAGCCCACCTTAGACCACCACATATATATCTCTTCAGTATTTGGTTTCCACTTCTTCCTTTTACCTTTTCAGCCTATCCTTTACTGGAAAATCCTGCTCACAATTCTCTATACCTTTGAACTACAGCCCAATGTCTGAGCCCTCACTCGCTAGCCTCTGAACCTCAGCCTTTAACCTTCAGCCTGCGATCTGCCGCCTGTTACACCAGGTTTTACCTGCAGCTCCAACTCTCATTTCCTACCCCCAACTTCCAACTTGAGCTTTCCGCCTTAACCTTCAACATATATCCTTCCACATACTTCCATCTATCTGCATACTCCTTCTCAAACACTTTCAGTGATTCCACCAACTAAACAGCCATAGAAAGAAATATTTATTTTTGGAAATGTGTGGAAATCCTCACACTTGCAACAACTAAAGCAGATATACTGAGTAAGAATATGAAATTCTTGTTGCAGTCAGAAGACTCTCTTATAATTGTGTTGAGATCAGAGAAAAAGCAGCAAAAGACAGTCAGGACTGACCCAATAAAACAAACTATTGTGGAAAAGCGACCTCTGACAGCAAGGCTACCTGTCACGCCTCAACCAATTGTCACAATTCTAGACCGAAATATAGTAGGAAGAGATATTTTTACTGCAATGAAAATATTCTTGAGAGAATTTTACATGTAACTTATCAGGAGGTCATGGCGGCTATGCACAAGACCAATATGGCGGTGTGTTTTGGACCACATTCATGCACGGGGCCTTTTCAAAGGTGATGAGTACTATGTATATGACCATGCCGGCTGCGTAAAAGGAGTTGTCCTTTAACGCAGATTTGTAATTCAGAGGTCGCAAAGGTCATGCACGTGGCACGTGATAGAGCAACACCACCTCTATATTACACGGTTGTAACTCGTAGTTGATTTAACTTGCAGGCAGATTGCTCGAAGTACGGTATAAAGCGGCAGAGAGACTTGTCTAGTTAGATCATCCTCTGTCTCCACTATTTTTCTCTGGCTTGAAATCAACTGTCAGTATAGAACTCTCATGATCACTCATCACCACTCTCCTCCTATATTCCCCTTGGCCTTGAAGTGATGGCCATACTCATTGCCTGCTCACTGTCCCTCCTCACGTTCTTTTGCCTTAAGGCTCTCCTGCCTTTCAGTTGTATTGCTGCCTTCCTAGTGCACATTCCCAGCCTCTCTCCCCCCTTAGTAATGCCTGTCCACACAGTCGCTGACTCTTCTGCGCCACTGCTACAAATGGTTGTAAATAGAGAGTTTAGTACATGTCCTGTGTGCACAAGGCCCAAGGTTCAATCTCTGTCCTCACTATGGTCCACTTAAGTGACGGTCTCTCATCACCTAACTGAGGCTATGTCTCTGAGAACAAAGGACTATATAAGGTATGAGGTAAAACACTTGCCCTCCTGCACTACGCACTGCCTAGTAATATACAAATACGATTACGGCCTATTGCTAGAGTTTGGTTTGGTTTCCTTCTCCCCCTGATGGTCTAATTGGATTTCACTGTACAGGTATATACTTGCCCTCTAGGGCAGCCTACTACTCCCTCCACTCCTGCGCACCACGACAGTGGGCCCGTTTTCTTCGTTGTGTCCCATTCTTTTATACTTTCTACCTTTTCCTTCTGGCACCGCGTATATCTGAGTTGGTTGTTTGTGGGATTTGGATACGATATTTAGTTGACTTTTTTTTGCAATACTACGTGTGGTAACCATCTTATCTTCCCCTAAGTGAGCTTATATATGCTTCACCTATTCCTACAATTCACTTCTGAGGACAGGACAGGTTTTCTAGGTTTTGATATGCAGTTATGCCTACTGCTGAGGGGTTTGGAGAAACAGTTGTCCCAGGGGGAAGGAGGTTATAGGTTTTCTTCTCTGCCATAGCTAGCTCTACATGCACAGTTCTTTGACCTTAAACTTGGCAATCATATGAGTGTGGTTTTATAAGAACTACTATATGAACAGTTTTTGTTATTGTGGGGAAAATGAGTTCACAGTGTGAAAAGCAAAGCAAAATCATCTTGTGATAACTGAGTTCTTCTATTCCAGTATAGTAAATTCAGTACTTTAATATCGTAAGAAAGTTTAACAACAAAGGAACTGCGCACAAATTTTAATTGGTACATAGGTTCTAGATCTATGAAAAAGATTATGTAAAATCATGGTATTTACATAGTTTTTCTACTATTTTCATTATTTGATCAGGTGGAATTCCTCACCATTTGAATTGGGGTAATTGTTACTTTACTGGTTCCGCAGTTATATAACTCATATTAGCCCCTTTCCAGGAACTAGTCACAGAAGTAGTATTTTCTCCTTATTGCGTTATTGGTTCTTGCTGTAATCTCTGGTTACTATTAATTTTTTTATGTGAATTAGAGAATGTGATATCTGAACTACAAGCTATTGGCACTTCAGGTGCTTGAGGAAAAGCCTTATTCTTGGTGCTTCCTACCTTGTACATACTTAGCATATTATATTTAATGTAGTTGGTGTCCAAATTTTCGAAAAGGTACTGTGATTGCTTTCATCATTTCAATCACTATTATTTGGATTTTACATTGTAGCAAAATTTAAGTGGTATAACAGATATTCCCTAGGGAATTTAAAGTACAAATTGAAATAAATTGAGAACTAATGCAGATTGTAATAGTAATACGGAATGCTGAGTATTATAGAGTTGGCCAAATCTGTATACATTATGATTCTCAAATTAGGGGTATGGAATACGTTTTATATTCTCAAATATTGGTTATTCATCTTCAGGGTTTAAGAAGTACTTCACTGGTGATCATTGGACAGAATAAGTATCTTTACTTTCATAACAAATAACATATGGACTATCCACACAATTGTTATGCAAAAAGGTTCCATATGTAGCCCGAGAGCTCTGGTATCTTCCTATAGCAAAAATCTGTTTTTCAGGGGTTTTATATTATTCTACATAAAACAAGCAACAGAGGTCATAGGAGAGTCTAGAATAGTTGCTCGACTATTAGGAGTATCCGGCTAAGGGCTCTGGAGGTAGCTATGTGAAACTAAATCCCTTTGGTATTGAGAGCCCATCGACAGGTTCTAATAAAACCACACTGATCTGATGATAAAATGATGGAGAGAAAGAATGGAAAACCTGTCTAGATGAGCAAAACTAAGTAGGAGTGTACAATGTTACCTGTGCATCAGACACTCGAGACACTCTTAACGGAAAGTCTAAATCGACATCAATCCATACAAACTCATTTAGTTTGGAGGCAGCCGATATGTCTGCAAACACAAGATAGATCCCAACACATGCCATGAGACACCTCCCCTGCAAGCATGCGCTACCCGGACTCCACTGCTCCAGTAGCGTTTCGACCACTGGTGCCACTTCCTCAATGAGCTTTGGTTACCAACACTTTCTTAGGTGTCATTCTCCAGGTTTCTCGCTGCTGTCCTCGTCAACTTGGACGTTGTAGTTTCACCAGAGTGACAATTCACGGATGTCCAGTGGACACGAGAAATCGCCAAAAAGTCATATCAGCAGACCAGAGACATCGGACACCGAATCCAGCGATGTCGGGAGATGTACAAAATATCAAAGGAGATTGCCTGCAATCTGCCGGCATTTAGTCCCTATACATGGACATCTCCCACTGATAGCCTAAAGTCGCTGTACATTGTGTCTGATCACCACCCTCTTCGGATACTGCTTCCGCCAATTTTTGTCTCTACTGGATGCCATTGCACAGTCCTCTGGGACTTCGCATACTGCACATAGACTGTTCCTTCACTCAGTTTGTCACCGTAAGACTTACAACGTCCTTAGCAGCTTACCGTGGTCCGTCTGATATCTTTAGGCACTGCTCCCGAATTCCCTTGGTTTCTGGCTTCAGTCAGAGTCGGGACATCTGCAGCTCGCAACTTGGACTCAATTTTGAATACTGCCTCAGATCAATAGTTATTTTGTCTGGTTCCTAATGATTTTGTCTAGCATGATACTAGTGAATTGGATTAGATGCGTTACAGAGGTGTGATCAGATACTACTACTGGGGAATTCAACTTCGTCCTCTTCCTCTAAGTCACTTTCATCTACCAGTGGAGATAAATGTACAGGCACGCCAACATGACCGGGACAGTGTCTACCTGCCATCCATGTTGTAACTCTGCTGGGGGCGACTCCTGTAGAGTTTATTTTCTCCAAGTACACTAAGTACGCGCGAGAGTTGGTATTGTTGTAACCCGCTTTCAATTAATTCATAACTCGCGGCTTAATGCACGGAGCTTATCTACATATCCAACACTACTCTCTGGGCGATGTTGTGGCTTTGTCACAATTCTATAATCCCATATGCCCATGATCCAGCTAATGATTCTAGTTTAGAAGTTGATAGCAGTATTGCCCCATATTTGCTATTGGCGTTCTATGAGACCTGTCTTCACGTTCGCTCCCTCGTCACTTGTCTTAAGTTGATGTGGTTAACCTTTACCTTGAGAACCTGCAAGTGTGACTTTTATATTGCCAATAAAGATTCTTCTCTACCAGTACAGCAGAGCATGACTGAATATTCAGGAGCTCAGACAAAGGGCGGGCCCATTGATCATTGCGAGAAACCAATCGTCCAATATGTGTTACCTTTTCTTCCCTGAATAAAACTGTTCATATATCACGCCCAGAATCTCTAGGGCTGGGAATCTAAGAGCAAATTTCTGCCCAAATTATTCGATCAATTGAGTCTTACTGTTGGATAAAGGAAGTACCAGGAACATCAAAGAATACTTCATATACATTTACTGAGCAATTGAACTGATCCTTTCATGGCAGTGAATTTGCCTTTTGTGCATAGGCTACCAGGTCTGTAATATCAAGCGTATAGAGAATTAGTACAACTATTGGCGTGGTATGCAGATACAGAGATATGCATACATTGTGCTTCGCGCGGATCTGTTATATCAGTCGCTGTGCGCCACGTTATTTAAAATTGCAGCTAGGATATTAGTTATCAATCAAGGCCTAATAGATTTCTTATTAGAGGCTGTCATGGTATTACCGACAATGAAACTGTCTTTCGAAGATCGGCTACCCGTATTGGCAACTGGCTTTATTCTGTTCAAAAGGTTGTAACCATCGAAGTAAAGTTTGGATACCTTAACCCAAGTTGTTGAATACACTTCTTACTCTATAGCTACTACTCTGGTCTCTGAGACATATTGTTAAATTTCAAGGTCAAGATTCTCAAACTAAACCAAACGAAGTAACTGTTTAAGCAAGTCTATTAAAATGTCTTGCTTACATGTGTGGATTTTCGAGCCTGAAGGCAAGCTGACTTAAATACAAGGGTAGGCTATACAGAGGCTTGATTTTTAAAACATAGAAGATGCCCAAATGGTAGCCGAAAAACCTGACATAAATACATAACGGATCAAACTGATATTTTAAACCAAGCATATAATATATCCAGTATTGAACCGAGACTCGAAGGCAAACATAAAACATATACAGTATCAAACAAATACTGTAAACCAAATATAAAGGATATAGAGTAACAAGCAGAGACATGAAACCGAAGATAAAATTTATAGAGTATCAAACTGATACTCAAAACTAAACTTAGCAGCTCTGATGAGCACCTTGTTTCCTGTAATCATTTTCAAAATACAAGCGGTATCAACTAATACATAAATTCATAACTTATACCCAGTACCAGTTATACTCTGCAAATGAAATAAATGCCTTATTTCAAAACATAAAAGGATGAAATTCCTAATCCTTCCTATCATAATCAGAATTCAAATAAGGAGCCCAAAATACCTTGTCAACTAGTGGTATACTTGAATAGCTTGCGAAGTCATTTTTGGTAAGAGAATAACTCATATGAATTAATCCAGAAATAACTGCAGGATTCTCATCTCCTGGTATGTTTACTGTCCACCATACTTGAACTAGATCCCTTGCATTTTCTCACCCTTCCATGACTTCTCAACCATTCTCACTAGAAGTGCTTCTATTGGCACTAAAAAAGAATTGTCCCGGGCGGTATCTTTCTCTATAGTAAAGAACAGATTGGACTTCTGCCTCCAGTTCTTCATCGATAAGGAAGGGTACCGGTTTCGTAAATATGTGTGCTGGCAACTGAAAATGGTCATTATGGTGGTAATGTTTGAATACCAAACAGGGGAAAAGCTCTTTAGGCTATAGGTTCTTACTAGCATTGTTAATAAAAGTATAGTTTCACGTATGTTCATCGAACTCAAGTATCATAAACGGGCCTCACCACCTTCCTTGTAGTTTCCAAGATCTGTATGTTTCTGCCCCAAATGGGTCATGTTGAATCAGAATCCTTTCCTCAATCGTAACCAGTTTGTATGTATTCATCCTGTTACGGGTCTCCCTGTTTGCCCTTGCTCTAGTCAACTGTGATATTTGATATTCCGCATTCCTGATCTCCTAATGTCAATTGTAGAAATTATCAGAGGCAGGTACTGTTATGAAGTTGACTTTATAGGTGTCAAAGAGTTGGTATTCTCGTCCATACACAGGCTTTTATGGAGACACTACACTGGTATCAGAGTGACCTGCATTGTAGCCAGCTGTCACATCAGGAAGTGAGGTTAAAAGATTAATCTGGGGAGTATTAAGAACATTCACGAATTCTCATTTAAGTTCTCTGATGTTCCTTTCTGCTTACCCATTCGTTTGGAGGTGACCCGGCGTAGCCATGATGTGCTCCACACTTATTGTCTTTATTGTCTGCCTCTAGAAAGCGGACTACGATTGGGGATATGCATAGCTTACAATTGATATGTGTAGTTCATGAAGTGTGAAAACATGTTGCTGCAGCAGTTCCAAGGTTGACACTACTATAGCATTCATGGATGTTAGTATTAGCGGGCTGAAACGAACCACTTTGTCCACCACAACCAATAATGAAACCTGTTCGCGCAGTTTATGGGAATGTTACTGGAAGTCAATAGCATACTGGGAAAATATCGCATAAGGAAACAGGAGTACAAGGGTATTCCTGGTGGGCAATGTAGTCAATTGTCAGTTCAATTGGCATATGACACACAACTGGGCATAGTTCTTATTGTCATTCTTAAGCTCCGGCTAGTAGATGTGTGGTGTTGTGTACCTCATGTTTTGCTCAGTACTATGGTATCCCGTGCCATATATTTTGCTTATGACTTGTTCTATTTGTATTTCTCCACTTAAAAGGTGACCTTTCACAATGTATAGGCAATCATCTCCTCCTCTTATAGTGCCGTAGAAGAGGCAGGTATATATATTGTAGTATTGCCGCAAACTGTTTCGTGAAATGTGTGTGGAATACTTCGCTAGGTAGCAGATTGTGCCTTTCCTATAGCATGTCATGATCTGTTTCCTCTACATCTTTTTCATATGATCAACTGCTGGGTTGATAGTCCTCTCATCAAATACCCTTTCTAATACTGTTACCTCCTGTTAGTCATTGGGTGTTTTATAAACTTTTTAAATCTTCCACCTTTCGTGAGGTAGGGAGGGTAGTTCTACTGTTGAAGCCTCTTTAACATAGTGGAGGGGACCTCGATGGAGGAGATCAGTGGACGGATATGCCAGGGATTTGCAATCCCGTATTGCCGGCAGGGGAGGGGTTACAACCCTATGCTGTTTGTTATACATTCATTGATGACACAGATATTGTAGTGGAGATATAGGAAACATATATCTTTGTCCTCATAATCATCGTCAGTCTTAGGGGAAGTTCGAACAGCAGGTGGACAGCTGCTGGTTGAGCTGGCCTAGCTCTTGGATTTTCATTTCAGTTTCTCATGATCAGGATAGAACAGTCTGTTGCAGAATGTCACCTTCATGGATACAACTTCAAGCTCTGGCTCACTCCTAACTTGGCTATAGCAGTGATGGTCTCCACAATGATTTCGAGGTTCACGGACTCTATAGTAGGTTCTGTCTAGCTGTTCTTGCTCCTGGCTGCAACTCCTTCCTTCTGTATTCTGTATGAGCATAGATGTAATTGACTATCCAGGCTTCCAATCGTGACATATTGTCATGCAAAATACCGTCTTCGTTACAGACAAAAGATAGGATAGGTGAAACAGTAAATCAATTGTCTCTTTTGATAGGATCATTTGCTGTATGTGGGCAATCATTATCCTCCTTGCAGAGGTGGGACATTGCATCTCCTAAATAGTTCCATCGCCTATGTCTGTATATTATCCTGGTGTCCATTTTTTTAATCAATCCTCTTCAGCATAATTGCTTTTAAGTGGTGTGGTGCTTGTTTAGAGGCATGTCAGAGGCAAATGGTTGCTGACAATCGTACCCTTGCTTCCTGCAAGTATATGATGAAATGCTCTCAAGGCATCTACTATAGCTAGAGCCTCCTTGTCAGTTGTGCCATAATTCATTTAAGCATTATAGAATTTCCAGCTCTCAAGCGAAGCTCGTCTGGCATTCTCCAGTGCTTCTCTTGGTCCTACCCATACTCCTGTGCCAGTGTCTGCTGCATTGGTTATTAGCCATAGTGGAAGCGACCGGTTATATTGCCACACTTTTGTCACCTCGTACCTTGCAACAATTGGCTTCACATTCTGCTGAGCCTGGTATTGAGTGAGGGTCTACACAAATTCTACTGTTCTAGTAAGTTCGGTTAAAGGTTATCTAATAGTTATACTGTGTAGCAAAAGCCTGCTGCTGTAGTTTGCCAGTCCTAAAAATTCTGCAAGATGTATCTTGTTTCATGACGTAGTTTCTACTGTGATCTTTGCTATCTTGTTGAGTGCTGATTTCAATACTTTATCATTGATTACGTGGCCCAAGACCTCTATGGAGCGGGCTAAAAATGCAGTCTTCTTTCTGCTATCATAGAACTGTGCCTTCCTTAGGCTATCACATATCATGGATATTTGTATCAGGTGGTCATTTCTTTTACTAGAAAAGTTGAGTATATTATCAATATATATCCACATAAATCACGTGCAGTTATCTGTGAATAGGGCGGAAATTATTCGCAGGAATGTTCTCCCAGCTTTCATATCTCCTTGTAGTATAACCTTGCTCATTAAGCATCCCAGTGGTGTTCTGAATGCATTTTTGCTTGCAACCTTCTGTTCCACTCTCATTTGGAAGTAAGAATCGCTAAGATTGATTTTCCCCTGGTATCTCCGTCTTCCGCAAGCGTTAAAGATTTGTTCTGCTTACAATACTTTTAACATCCTTGATTCTTATCTCATTCCTGGCCATCAGGTACACCGATCACCCCAAGTATATCTTATCACTTTTTTTCTTGTCAAACTATTGATGCTGCCAATGAAACTGCTTGTTATAATGTAATTACTGCCTTTTCTTTTTCTCTTAGCTATATGCTCATATCTATTACCCATCGTTCCAATATTGAGTAGATAGGTAATGAGAGCCGCACCTTCCTTGGCTAGTCATTTATTTGCTTGTCTATCTTCATGACTTGATGCAAATCCTGCGGTATTTCTTAGGCTAATAAGTCCTGATATTGCTCTCTGACATCTTCGCACTAATCACTGCTGCTTGGATCATGGTACTGGGGTATGTGTAAACAATTCACCGATTCTGTTTTGAAATCAAGATAGCTAACTTGCCACTTTCAATCTGAGCATGGTGTTGTTCGTGGAAAGATGTTCCTATTAAGGTATCATATTTTACCCGGTTACTAAACAACATGCTAATTCTGGGAGCCTAAAGTTTCCATACTGATATATTGATAGTACATTCACTATGATCTTGGGATCCTGATCCTTTCATAGCTAGGTGTATCCTGATTGTTTTCTTCAATTCTTAGGAGCAATTCCATGCATGATCACAAATATAGTACTAAGCAGATTGGCTTCGGTTGATCCTGTATCAAATAGGACTCTGGCATCTTGGCCATCGATGTGCAATATGCCTATGTGTAGGTAATGAGACTCAGCGGTTGTTAGTCTAGATCCCATTGTAATGATATCTTCTTTGAATTACTTGGCATTGATAAATACATCTTCAGCCATTTCCTCCTGCTATACTGTATTGGTAGTTACTGCCTTCTACATATTTGCTTGCCCTTTCGCTTTGTTATTCTTACTACGACAGTCTCTTGCTAGATGTCTTTTGGCTCCACTGGTATAGCAGATGCTCTTCTCGATTTGTGGCTTAAGTTTGCTGTGGGGCTTCTGGATCCCATTTTCCTATTTCTTTTGTACTTCTTATTTGCTGCTCAATTCTTTTGCTGGTTTATTGTACTTTTGTTTCCCATCAGCGCCTGTGCTTTTTAGGATACCATCTGTGCGTCGTTCATTTTATATGACTACTGGAACCGTTTCTATTGCACTATCTTGTAATTCCGCTTCTGATTGTAGCCAATGTTGTATGCTATTGAAAAACTGTTGATTGAGTGCATAATCCCTTGTACTGTTTGCAGGCCAATATCATCAAAAAAGTCCACAAATTAGTGGCTATGGTTGGTATTCTTTGTAACTTGCTATTAGGTAGTTGCATGAATTCATGGAATTTACAATAGGTATCGAGCTTTCATATTGATTCTTGAAATCTTTCTCTTAGACAACCTGCGTAGTCTTCACAGGCCCTTCCCCTACTGTAATACTCAGTTGCCTGGAAAGTACTGCTTCAGATCGTCCTTCAGTACTTAGAATTCCCTGGTTCCCTCTTCCAGCATTGCTAGTTTGTAGTACAGTTAGGTATAGATATAACTGTTTTGAGTTCTCCTATCTATCAAATGCTTCTGGTTTGTAGGCCTCCCACTTACCAGGACAGTTGGAATGAGAATGTTCTTTGATATAACATTTTTCGCGGACAAGAGTATGAGGCCATAGAGTGCGTCATCGGGGTACTGTAGGCCACAGGGTCGCCTGTCTATGCAGACCTGCCTGTGAAGCCATGTGGTCTGAACTTGCATGGCTATCAGAGCTATCTAGATCATTCCCTGGTAAAGCCAGTGGCACTCCAGTATCTGTCATGTGTCTTGGAGACTGTGGAGATCCTCCCTGGTAGCGGCACATCCTCCCTGCATACTGGCACTCAGCGGTGATGTGTGTTATGATTCCTAACCGGTATCAGTTCTCAGCAACAGGGAGGCAATACTTTTCTTATCTACTCTCCTGACGATAGTTCTTAAACCTTTGTCCACTATAAGGTGTGAGAGACTCTTGTGTCTCTGATCCTTATCGCCTATCGTACTCTTTCTTCAACTCTACTCGCGTAGTAGAGTTCTCGTCTTGTAGGTAGGTATTCGTAAAGAGGGTAAAGGGTTTTATATTCGTAAAAGCATAAAGTAATAAGTAAGGAAATAACTTAGAACGTAGCGTGAAGAGCCTATCTACTGGGACATTTTTTTTATTTTTTTATTTTTTATTTATTTTTATCGTCATGTATTCATTGATTTATGGTACAAGAACTTGCATGCAGCGCGCGCTATGGCATAAACAAAACTTTAATCTCAAAAACCCTCAAGTCACAAAAGAAACAATCGTACCAAACTATAAAATCCTCCTAAGTGTGTCGGATAGCCGACACCAAATCCCTAAGGAAATAAAAAAATAAAGCGCATGATCATAACGAAAAACACTCTCTTAGCAAACCAAAAAGACAAAACGGGGATAGATTGGTCCCTTTTCACGGAGCGAAACCATGGATCGGTAGAGCAGACGCGTCCGCGTTAGGGGGGTGTTGATGGACCCATTCTGCTGGGGGCATGCCCGGCGGAAATCCTGTCGCCGTGACGTTTATGTACCTGGCGAGACTGTTGAGAGCGGAGGGGTTCGACCAAAGGGGGCTGCCCCTTTCTAACGAAGTGATGGCTTGGAGGTGGTGCTCACGAGGTTCCCTGCGGGACTCGCAGGACAGGATTGCGTGGGTGAAGTCCTCTGCGTCCTCCTCGCAAAGCGGGCAGAGGGGAGAGGGGTCCTCAGTGAACCACGAAGGGTGGGCAGCGAGGTAACTCTTTCCGGATCGTATCTGGTGGATTCTTCCCGCCATGAACCTACCCAGCCCCATGAAAGGGTGGGGCGTTAGGGACACGGCGTAAGGGTAGGTCGGGGGCGGCGGGAACTGGTCGTTCCAGTCTTTGACTAGTGCCGATCTAATTTTCAACTTGATCGACCTGCAGGCGGGGGTGCCTTCTCTGATAGGAATGTAGGCTGGCGGGAGGAGATCTGGGGAAGCTACCTGCAGGGGGCCAGAGGTGGGGATGAAAGGCAGGGCTCGATGAGCAATAGCATCAATCCGAAGGTGTTTTCTTATAGGAGGGGAGGGGACAGTGGATCTCCAGGAGAGGGGAGCGTAGACTGAAGACAGGCTCCGTGTGTGGTGGCGGTGGTCGTCCAGGGCCCTGAAGGGGGACGAAGTTGGGAATGTGGGGTGGTGCCTGGCAGTTGCTGGATTGGCCTCCGGCGGGAGACAGACCAGCCTTATTGCCGCAAGTCTTTGGCGGTGGCGTATCAGAAGCGGCATGGGGGGCAGAGTTGACTCGCAGGCGAGGGTGCCAACAGGTGTGGAGGAGAAGCAGTCTGTGACCCATCTCTGGACAGTCCTCCAGAAGACCGACATGCGGTCGAGGAGGGTGAGGCTTGGGGAGAAGAGGTCTGCTCCCTAAAGGAGGATCGGGGAAATCAAGGATGTTGCCAGATGGTGGCAGAGGAAGAGGGGGAGGCCCTTACCGGGACTAGACAGTCTCTTGATGGTGGCGAAGGCGCCATGGGCTAGACTGAGCCTTCTAACGAAGTGGGACGTGGTACCTCTTGTGCCTGAAGTGGAGCAGGGCGCGAACCAATAACCGAGCCAATGTATTAGTTTAGAGGGGCGGAAGACGAGGTCGTCCAGCAGGACCGGGAATGGTGGTGCGGGGATCTTCTGAGAGGGGGTCTCCCAGTGCATGAGTTCTGTTTTCGGGATCGAGAAGGACACCCCTAGCCTACCAGCCTTCTGCTGCATGACTTTGGGGATTCCTTGCAGTCTCTGGATATTCCTCTGATAAGAGCCCAAGGCAACCATGACCGCGAAGTGGTCCACGTAGGACAGGATGAGGCCTCTGGGGACTGAGAGGTGGAGGGTAGAAACATAAATAATAAAGGGCAGGGGGGAGATCAGGGAGCCTTGAGGGGTAGCGACCGAGACAGGAGAGAAGGTTTGCGGAGCGCCTGGAAAGACCACGCGGCAAGTGCGGTTGTGGAGGAAAGACCTTATCCACGAGACCACGTAGGGATTGACCGCCCTAGTGGCGAGTCTGTTGCAAAGTGTTAGGGGGACGCCAAACTCAAGTATATACTGCGGGACGTAGGCCCGAAATCTTTGATTGGAGAATTTGTCAAGGAAGGCGCGTCGCGCTAAAAGAGGTAAGGTAAAGATTTAAAGCGCAAAACCAGATTATGTGGATAAGATCTCTTCTCCGTTTGCTTGATGATGTCTGTAAAGCTTGGGAGGCTCTTCGATATTTATATCCCGCGTCTGCATGTTCACGGTCTACTTCAAACTATTATGACTCCGAAGTACCACTCTGCTTTTAATACACGAACGTCCAGAATCTTATGAGTTCGAACACCATTTGACCCTGAAACTTATCACACCCTTTTGCGGACTTGGAATAGTATTCCTCCGTTGAGATGACTGCGCTATTTGTTATACCAAGCAGCCCCCTCCAACTTAGATGTCCGCATAGACTTTTTATATGACTTTAGTCTTGTTGACTATCATTCAGTCGCCTCATCGGTCATGAAGTAATCAGGTTCATGCTGGGCCACCTAGTGCCAATCGCAAGTCCGAACCCAACGTGTCAATGTCTTAAGGGGCTCCGACTTATCTAGGTCTTCCTTTCTGAGCGTGCTTCCCCTTGGTCCGCTGGCCTCCGTAGAGGGGTCCTATTTCTAGGACCAACCAACCTACAGCTGATCTCAGAAGGGTATGGGTGGATTCGGTATACCCCTCATAGCTTACACTACTGGGATATCCTCCTAGAGTATTTCTCTCGAAAACGTGCGGTCACTTTCAGCCGATAGCTTAGGAAGCCTACCTTCGAAGCCTACTATCTCAATGCGCCTCCAACGGACCTCCTCTGTTACACTTCCCAGATGTCGCCAAAGGTCCCCTCTCATATACGCTGCGAGCGGCACGCGGTCGGACAGACGGCGGCGACGTATACGGTGTTATGAAGTGGGCTTCATTGATGTGACATTTTAATTATGGGACGCAATTCGGGAAATCTCGCTAATGACGTGCGGGCCGCATAAGGGGGCCGGAGGGGCGTGTTGGTGCTCCGGTAAATTGAGGGTCTGTGCGCAGTGCCCCTACCGTGGGTCTGTGCACATGTCTCGGATTTCCATATGCCTAAGATGAGCTCCCTCCTACCAGGCTTCGCCCTGAATGCCTTTATAACCATTTTTATAATTTCTTCTAAATACATTTTAAGACTCAGTGTGGTCAGGGTGAAAAACCTCCCGCATTTACTTGGCCACAGTAGGAAAACCTTTTCCTCACTATCTTACTTCTGCCCTTCCTGGCATGTCTGGATTTTCATTATGAAAATTCTCCACAACTTCCTCCGCATTTTCCATACCAGTGGAAGGCTCCCCTGTGTTCTCATCTTCCGAACACCCTTGCCACTTAACGAAGTACCACAGTTCCCGCTTCTCTTGATAGCGGCCACGCACTCGTTTCCTGTAAGAACGAATTTCACTTCTTGCGATTTTTTCAACCTCCCCTTGCAGATCGCCCTCAATGTCCTTAGGCTCTCTAGGGGGTTGTCGGCGATTGTCATGAACTGACTCGCGGTAGGGCTCTAATAGTGCGACATGGAATACGGGATGAATGTTCCATCGATCCGATATGTTGAGCTTAAACTCTCTCAATCCGTGTTTTTCCATAATTTGGAAGGGGCCGTATAGCTTTGGACTTAGCTTCTTGGATTTCCGTCGGGTATGGATGTTTTTTGCGTTTAACATTACTTTGTCCCTGATCTTGAAGTCCGGCTGTTGTCGAGCTTTTTGGTCCTAATAAATCGATATCCCTTCTCGTGTCTCTTCTAGCAACCCTCTCGCTTGTTCATGTATCGTCTTAATCCAGTTTGCATAAAGTGTTGCTCCGGGATTTTGGCCTTCGCGCTCCTTCATCCACTATGTCTGTGGATGGAATCCGTAGTTCGCATAGAATGGTGACATCCCATGAGCGTTGGTTGCGGAGTTGTTGTAGGCGTGTTCAGCTAGCGTTAGCAGCTGATACCAGTCATCCTGATCGTAATTGACAAACCTTCGCAGGTACCCTTCCAGCACTTGGTTGGTACGTTCATTTTGTCCGCCAGTCTGACGGTGGTATGCCGTCGACATTCTTCGCTTAATTTCCAGCGCCTTACAAAGGGATTCCCAAAATTCTCCTGCAAACTTTGAGTCCATGTCTGAGACGATTGCGGTTCGTAGGCCGCGCAGCCTCCATACCTCTTTCAGGAATGCGTTTGTGACATGCTTGGCTGTAGCCGAGGTCTGTATTCCAATGAAATGTGCCATTTTTGTGAATCGATCGACTACTACCATTATCTGAGTGCATCCTTGCGACTCTGGTAGTTGTGTAATGAAGTCCACTGAGATAGACGCCCATACTGCGTAGGGTATTTGCAGTAGTTGCAAGAATGCCTACTTAGTGTGTCTAGGCGATTTGTTATGTTAGCATTCATCGCAGGATCGTACGTAGTCGTTGACCCATGCTGCAAGTCCTTTCCAGTAAAAGTCTCTCATGATTATTTCCAAAGTCTTTTCTTGCCCGAAATGTCCTGCAACTTTTGCATCGTGACATCCTTCTGCAATCTTAGTATATAGCGCCTGGCTATTTGGTACAAATAGTCGTTGCTTGTAATATAGTAGATCGTCGGTTAAAGTCCAGTCTTTAGAAAAATCCTTTCCTTCGTCTCGCAGCTTAATGAGTTCTTCCCTTCATTGCCTCTACGCTGTGTCTGTTCCGACAGCTGCCTGTATCTCGCTTAGGAATTAAGCATTGCATTGCTTCATGCCTTTTTGCAGGATAATAGCATTTGACATTGGAACTTTTTCCGGTACTTCAGAAATATCGTACCAATGTTCGTTGTCTTTAGCGGATGCCTGTAGGTAGCTGATGCAAGGTTCCTGTTCCTTGACGATCAAGGATCTAGTCGTTATATCGGTACTTCCCAATCCGCGGTTCCTCGTTCCGTTTCTTCCAAGTCGTCAACTTCCATCATATCCGGGGTGTTGACCTTTTCTACCACTAACTGGGCTATGCGATCGCCCATTCTTATTTGGCAGTCCACATTTTTATGGTTGAAAAGTACGACTTTGAGTTCGCCGGTGTAATCAGCATCGATTTCTCCTGCGCCGGTAGAGATTCCGCTTCGGACTGCTAATCCGCTTCGCGGGGCAACTCTTCCGTAAGTTCCTTCAGGTAGCCCTACTGCTATACCTGTCCTTATCAATGCTTGCCCATATTTCCGGACAATGTCATCCTCTATGGCATACAGGTCATCCTGCCACCATTCGTGAGCCTTTTGTGGGCAAGTATGCCTTTTTGCTCAACCTCTTGACCCTAATAACGGGTTCCTTTCCTTTTCTTCGAGGTTCCAAATCCAAATCTTTATCTCCATCCCAGTCTTCTCCTTCACCGCCTACCCTCGCTACTATTGACACCAACAAATTTTCTTCATTCACAATTTTCTATTCGCGATGTGTAGCTCCCTCCTCAGGACGGTACTCCGGCCACCTGCTTAATGCATCAGGCTTTCCACCTTTTGTGCCTGGTCGGTATACAATGCGAAAATTGTATTCTACCAACTTCTGAGCCCATCGAATTTGACGGCCACTCCAGACTTTTGAGGTGAGGAAGTATTGTAGGTTTTGATGGCCTGTAAAGACTGTGATCGGTTTTTCCGTTGCAATCAACTTGTGTCTCCATTCTTTAAAAGCTTCTAGGATCGCGAGGAGTTCCTTATCGTGAATCTCATAATTGGGCTCCGCCGAGTTCAGTTTTCTGGAATGGAAGGCTACTGGTTGCAATCTTTTCTCAAAGTATAGAGAAAGGACGCAGCCGAGTGCAAAATCGCTAGCGTCCGTCTCTACCACCGTCTCTCTTTCTGGGAAAAGGTGGTGGAGTATGGGGG
This sequence comes from Tuber brumale, assembly GCA_014065205.1. Classification (NCBI taxonomy): domain Eukaryota; kingdom Fungi; phylum Ascomycota; class Pezizomycetes; order Pezizales; family Tuberaceae; genus Tuber; species Tuber brumale. The sequence continues at coordinate 30,591 of JACCEG010000428.1, read as the reverse complement.
CTGTGGTGAACCGGTGCTTTAGTTCTTCGAAAGCAGTGTGCTGTTCAATTCCCCATTTAAAATTATTCGGATTTCCTTGTAATGTCGCGGTTATTGGCTTGCAAATAGTCGAGAAGTTTTTTATAAATCGTCGGTAGAAGTTAGCAAACCCCATAAAGACTTGTACTTCTCTGACTGACTTAGGTGCTTTCCAGACCATTATGGATTCCACCTTTCGGGTGCTCATGGACACCCCATCGACCGCTACCATATAGCCGAGGAATTCTACCTCCGTGGCATGGAAGGTCGATTTCTGGAGCGATACCGCTAACTGAAAGTCTGATAGACTTTGTAACACTTCCTTAACAGCTTCGATATGTTCCTTTTCATCCTAGGAGTAGATGAGAATATCATCAAGGTAACACACGACTCCGACGTCCAAGTAATCCTGTAAAACTTGATTCATCATATCCTGGAAGGTTGCCGCAGCGTTGACCAATCCAAAAGGCATAACCTTATATTCGTAGAGCCCGTATCTTGTACGGAACACTGTCTTCCATTCATCTCCTTCTTTTATCCTAATCAGATGGTAGCCGTCCTTAAGGTCTAACTTGGTAAAGATCTTTACGCCGGCTACTCTATCTCTGAGTTCGGACATCAGTGGAAGGGGATGTTTGTTGAGGATAGTAATCTTGTTTAGATTTCGATAATGCACAACTAGACGTAGTCTACCATCTGGTTTAGGTACGAATAATATAGGTGCCCCTGCTGGCGATTGGCTCCGTGTGATTTTTCCTTGTTTGATCATTGTTTCCAAGTATTCTCGTAAAGCCTTCAGCTGTGTTTCGGATAGCGGATATATTGGCCCCCATGTGGGGGTTCAACCTGGAATCAGTTTGATTTCGTGATCGAATCTTCGTCTTGGAGCTAATTTTTCTTCCGTCTTGGCTTCAAAGACATGCTAGTAATTCCAGTTTTCTTTCGGTAATGATTCGAGTTCCACCGTATTTCCGATGGCTCCGATCCTTCCGATGCGACAGGCATTAGGATGCCAAGCGACAGATTCGTCATATTCCAACATATCCTCTATTCCTTCATCTTCTTCCACACAGTTTTCGCAGCATTTTGCGGAGAATGTCCAATTTTCTGCATCTTCTATGTGAGATACTGGGTGTTCACGAGGCCACCAACCAAAAGGAATTATCATTCCATAGTGTCCTGCCATAGCTACTTCAGACGACACTTCAGAGATGTGTCGGTTTTTTCGTATTTCCAATTTTATTGGGAGAGTGTAATATTTCCCTCCAGAAGCGGCTGACAATCTGGCAAAGCCTAAGATATCAACTGCATTGTCGCGTTCTATCGAGGGAACGCGAAGGTCTTCAACTAGGTCCTTATTTATAAGGAACACGTTGGATCCCGAGTCTAATAAGTCCTTAATTTTGTATCGCTTATCGTGTAGATGGAGGTAAGCGACCCCCTCCGGACAGTTGTATCGTTTTGGTTTTAGAATGTCTAGTTCGACAGGCTTGGCGCGGATAAGACTTTCTTCGTTCTTTCGTTTATGCATCGTTCGTATTGGGTGTAGGTAACAAGATGTTTGTTACTACGCCCGCGTAGTTTTGACCATTGAGGTCTCCTCAGATAAACTAGTAACTCTTCAGTTCTAACAATCTGGGTCTACATACTAAAGCGGCGTTTCACCAATAGGCTATGGCGCACGACCAGTTTTCAGGCTGGATTCCTTCTCCCGATATGCCAGACCTAGGCTCATAGCAGATTTTCGCCCGGTTATTAGCCATTTTACTCCCCTGGTGCGGGGTTCCCTCTTTCACGGAGTCCTTTCTCTTAGGATTTCGGTTATCCGTCCAGCTACCACAGAGGGGCCTTGCGCACCAAAGCGGTACATCCCTATCCCAGAATCTGGCCAGAAGGCAAGATAGTACATACGTATAATACGACTCAGACTCGCGTGGTAGGTGGAACGGCCCGCATTGGTTGTCCTCCTGTCGTGTATTGTCATCAGGTAGATCTTGCACTGCTATGTCAAAACTTCTTTGGTATTGTACCTTGCTTGCACACGGGTAGCAGGCAACCACCAGGTGACTCGAGGAACTTCGTACAGTTGGCTCCAGGGCCATGAGGGCATGTTAACTATCTTCTCTTTCGATCAAGCCTCCCCATATATTGATTCTTGTGTTCCTGCTCGTAAGTCCCTCGCGGGGTCCCTTCACTTAGATCCTACTTGCGTTGATCCTGAAAGGAGATACCTGCTATGCGCCGCTTTGATCATTTTGAGTTTCGATTCCCGTAGGTCCACACGGACTACCCGATCCCCATCGTGGTTGGTACCCAATACACGCCAGCCAAAGGGGGTTCCCATTTCGATTCCAGTTCCGTCAGGACACCGAATACCCAATCGCCATCACCGTTGGTGCCAATGAACTGACCTAGGTCAGTTCCTCGTCGTCCGCCAGTTCCCGGATCTTATTTACCGAGGCTGGGTTCAGGACGGTTGCGACTCTGCGAGCTAATTTAGGCTTTACGATAGCTGATCTTGCTCGTCGTATTGCCATTTTTATCGGTCTTGAGCTGACTGTTGCCGCCAATATATGGGCATCTCCCCAACACGTCTCATAGGTGTGGTTTTTCTTTCCACAACGTGTGCAATCTCCATCCTTCCTTCGTGTGTCTATCACACTCTGCGGAATACCAGTGTGGGCCTGGGCGAAGTTTTTGTGGGTGGTCTTTGTCGCACCTCCCAACCTTTTCCTGGGCTTCTCCGGTTCATCGTCTCTTTCCCGTTTTCGTGGTGGAGCTCCACCTCCCTTGACATAAGGTTTAGTATTCCGCTGTCGTTTTGGTTTAGAGTCCTGTCGGTCTTCTCTTTTGACCTCTCGGACTATTTTGGACTTCGACAGTTGGTCTTGCCCAATCCTTTTTCTGGCTCGTAGTGCTTCTTCTGATCGTCCACATAACCTGAGTGCCTCCTCCCATTCTTGATCCGCCGCAGATTGCAGGGCCGACAACCTGCGCACACTCTGCTCTGAAAGTTTGTCTTCGATTACTTGTCTTCAGGATTCCCCGGTCATACCTGCACGAATATTATGATTGTGCATGACTGTCAGATAGCGTTCCATACTGCCGTTGTACGTGACTAGTTTCATGGCACCCAGAGCTAGTCTTTCGGCTTTTACCGTGGCGAATGGCTTGATCATATCATGTTCAAAGCGAGTCCATGTCGCCAGCTCCGGTTGTTGGGTTTCCACGTGAAGTCCGTCCATAGCCTTCCGGTAGCATATGGTATAGGGAAGGACTATGTCTCGTTTCGTACGACTGAGCGCATATATGATACGTTCTCGGTCATCGTCTCAGATGCACGGGTTTCTTTCGAAATAGTCCGTGTATTGCAAAATCCACATGTATATATCTTGTGCGGGTCTGTCCTCAAAGAATGGGGGTGGCTCTGAGGGTCGCTTAATGTTTAGCGCCATCGCATTGGCAAGTGTTTCTGCCATGCCAGACTGTTCTGGTGTTTGTCCTTGCCTGCCTCTGCTGGGACCTCCTGTCCGTCTTCCTCTCTCATCATCATCATCGTCGTCGTCCTCGTTACTAGGATCCCCTGGGTTACCTCCTTGGGCACCTGAGGGGGATGCATCAGCGGCTTCTCTGCCTTTTCCCTTTTCCCTGCGTGTAGGTGGAGCGTAGTACTCCCCGTCGTCCGTTTCTTGGACTGCGGGTAGGGGTACGGGTCGCGCAACTTTGCGTCTTGGTGCGGAGGCCAACACTCTGTTTATTGCCTGCATTAATACTTCTAGAGCATCGTTGGTCTTAGTATTTTGCCGCTGCTGTTGGTCTTGATATCGGCGGATTTCCGCCTGTCGAGCAGTCTGATCTAGAGGTATCTGTCGTAGTGTCCAGTTGACCTCCCTTTCACACGTAGTACCTTGGGCGTGGAATTCTTTGAATTCTGCCTGTAGACTGAGGACCACTGGTTCCAAAGTCTGATCTCGGGCTAATGCTGCTTGTGTTTCTTGCCCGAGAGTTCCATGTAACCTGGTGGTTTCCTCTTCATGTTCCTGTTGACGCCTTTCTTGCGCGTCAATCTTCTTTGCGACTTCTCGCAACATTTCCTCTTGTATCCATTTGACTTCACTTTCCACGCCTGCCAGCTGAATCAACAATATTGCAATATCATTATCGTGGACATCTTGTCCGCCGGCGATTTGCTGTTGAACCTTAATTAATTTTAAGGTATTATCTTGGGTGGCTCCCTTCAAATGTTTGAAGGCGATATTGGCTTGGTCGAGCGAGGTATCTATGTCCTGCCTTATTCGACCCAAGGTTATCCCAAGACGGGCAGCCAATCTGTCTAGGTTTGCAGCGTGGTCTCCTCCTGGTTTAGGAGTAGTGGCCCTTGATATCCTATGTGTGCTTGCGACACCAGAGGATCGGTGAGATGGCAAATTTCCTCTCCGGAAAGCATGTTCCTGAGGTGTTGCAGGGAAGGGACTATAAAGGGCGGAATCATCCGCTGTATCCAGGGTATCCGGTTGGGTATCCATCGGTTCACCCGCCGGTATTCTTTTTCTCAGGTCCTGAGGTATCTCCGCCATTGTGATACTTTCCAGCTAGGCTAGTTGCTCTAGTAGCCCGGGATGAGTAATTACTGGTACTTCGTACCAAAGTTCTCGATATCCTTGAAAAGGTTTAAGGAATAGTATGTAAGGTATCCGACGTCTGAGACACTCTCAGGGTGTAGGTTTAAAAGGGTTCGGTTGGTCCGACTCTTGACTTAAAACCTGAATCTCCCATTGCTCGAGGCTTAGAATGTACTTATAGTACATATAAGTGTGTATTAGGCCCAGGCCGAGGGGATGTCTGGCCCTCGGATGACTGTGCCTCGGTTTTCCTTTTCCTTCTCTTCCGCCTTCAAGGAGCACTGGGTCCTCCAGTCCACGCAATTTTCGGATTCGGTCGAATTCCACTCAAAATCCGAACCGTGCCAGGTACGATATATGCTATTCGATTGATCCCTCGTTGGGATCCCGAGTGGTACTGTGAACCACAAGGGTTCTTGCGTATATTCTTCCATGATTTCGAACCGCTCGGTTTCAAATATTGCTTCAAACGAATGAATATAGATAGGAGTGTGAGGTGCTTCGAAAATGTAAGAGAAATCTGAGGTGAGGGTGGAGTTTGAAGTGAACTCGTAGTTCATATAGTGAGCCTTGGTAACAGGAGAACAATCAATATACGGTTAGGCGGACACCAAACTCAAGTATATACTGAGGGATGTAGGCCCAAAATCTTTCATTGGAGAATCTGTCGCGGAAGGCTCGTCTCAATAAAATAGGTAAGGCAAAGATTTAAAGCGTAAAACACTATTATATTGATAAGATCTCTTCTCCGTTTGCTTGATGATGTCTGTAAAGCTCGGGAGGCACTTCGATATTTATATCCCGTGTCTGAGTGTTCGCGGACTACTTCTAACTACTATGACTCCGAAGTACCACTCTGGTTTTCATACGCGAACATCCAGAATCTTCTGAGTGCGAACACCGTTTGACCCTGAAACTTATCGGACACTTTTGCGGACTCGGAATAGTATTCCTCCGTTGAGATTACTGCGCTATTTGTTATACCAACTAACCGTTTCCAACTTAGATGTCCGCATAGACTTTTTATATGACTTTAGTCTTGTTGACTATCGTCCAGTCGTCTCATCGGTCATGAAGTGATCAGGTTCATGCTGGGCCACCTAGTGCCAATCGCAAGTCCAAACGCAACATGTCAACGTCTTTAGAGGCTCCAACGTATCTAGGTCTTCCTTTCTGAGCGTGCTTCCCCTTGGTCCGCCGGCCTCCGTAGAGGGGTCCTATTACTAGGACCAACCAACCTACAGCTGATCTCAGAAGGGTATTGGTGGATTCGGTATACCCCTAATAGCTTACACTACGGGGATATCCTCATAGAGTATTTCTCTCGAAAATGTCTGGTCACTGGCGGCCGATAGTTTAGGAAGCCTAACTTCGAAGCCTACTATCTCAATGCGCCTCCGACAGATTTCCTCCGTTACACTTCCCAGATGTCGCCAAAGGTCCCCTCCCGGATATCCTGCGAGCAGCATGCGGTCGGACGGACGGCGGTGACGTATACAGTGTTATGAAGTGGGCTTCCTTGATGTGACATTTTAATTATGGGACGCAACTCTGGAAATCTCGCTAATGACGTGCGGGCCCCATAAGGGGGCCGGAGGGCGGTGTTGGCGCTCCGGCAAATTGAGGGTCTGTGCGCAGTGACCCTACCGTAGGTCTGTGCACATGTCTCGGATTTCCATATGCCTAACACAAAGTATCGGGGCCGATACATTATCGAAGCCTCCTTTGATGTCCAGGAAATGGGTCGAGACTTTGAGCTTGGGGCGCATAAAAAGCTAGACCTCGTGGGACAGGGTAGCCCCCGCATCAAAGGTACTCAGACCAGGTAGGGACCCAGTCTGATTGCGGGAGAGGAGGCCCAGGAAGCGAGCCAGGGCCGAGAGCCGGTTTGCCATCACCCTCTCCAGGATCTTAGAAACAGTCTCCGGGAGGACGATGATGCGGAATGATGCGGGAGTGTTGTAGGAGGGTTTACCAGGTTTGTCCAGCACTATGCCGTTGGCCTTTTTCAGGGAGGGAGGGTGGTGCCCATATCTGACCAGGGGACTCAAAAGGGATGTGAGGATGTTTGGGTTTATCAAGTGGACCTTCCTCCCTACCGAGTAGGGTATTTGGTCCGGCCCAGGGGCAGAGGACAAGGAGGACCTCCGAAGAGCCACGGATGTCTCTTCCGCTGACAGTTCTGGTACGTTTTTGAACTCACGCAGGATGCGAGGAGGGGCAGAAGACCTCTTCTCGGGGAAGAAGTGCTCAGGAAGGGCTCTGTTAATTTCCTTGGGGCTCTGTGCCCCGGGGATTTGAGAGAATCTGTCGGGTGGTTTGCCGAAGGCGCATCTTTTCGCCGTCCAGAGGGTCTGGGGGTTCGGCGTCTGCATGAAGTTCTTCTAGCAATCATTCTTGGCCTTCTTGATAGCCTTGAAATACAGGAGGCGTGCCTTCTTGCACAGTTCTTTGGACGAGGGGAGGGGGTCCTTGCGCGCGTCTCGGACGGTGGAGTGGAAGGCTGATCTTTGTGCCGTTAGGTTGGGGGTCCACCAGGGTTTCGACCTGTGGGAGGGTCTTTTGTCGTGGGTGTGACCTTTGAGTAGGGACCTTATCCTGTCCAAGGCTGTGTCAAACCAGACTGACAGCGTTCTCGGTGTAGGGAGCCAGGGAGGGGGGTGGAACTTCATTCCTTTTAGGCCTTCCTCGAGGGCAGGGCCAGTCGGTCTTTGTCCATGATGGAGAGGGTGGCGGGGGGCGAGCCAAGGGCTCTGCTAGTGTGATGAGGATTGGGACATGGTCTGAACCTGTTAGAGGGAGAGGCGTGCCCCAGGATCGGACGCTAGGCGAGAGGGGAGCATTGGCAAATGCCAGGTCAATCACTGAGGGGTGGAGGTTTCAATTGAAGGGAAAGTAGGTCAGGGTACCGGGAGCGTTTAAGAGGCAGAAGCCTTCACCGGCAGCCTTCTCGAAGAATGGAGAGGATGTCCTAAGGCCCTGAATCGAAAAGAGTCGTCCTGGGTCAGCAGAGGGATGGTGGATGTTGAAGTCTCCAACGCCCAGCGTGGGGGAGGGGGTGTGGGGGAACGCAGCATCTGGCGAGACGGTCCTCTTGAAGGGGGAACCGTCCCAGGTGCTGTAAAGGTTTATGACGCGGAACTTGGTTACGAAGGAGTCCAAGAAACCCACTGAAGAGAAGAAATCCATCGCCATCCAGTCTCTTGCGTCAGAAAAAACAGGGAAGGCTGAGAACTGTTGGGTGGAAGGCAGGTTGAGGTAGCACGCCAGTCTGGGCTTCCCACCATTCGGGCATGGAGGCAAAAAAGGTTTGAAATGCGCAAACGCAGGGGGCTTGCCCCTGTAAAGAGGGGGGTCTTGAAGAGCGACAAGGGTGGGGGGGTGATCCAATAAAAGAAAAGAATTACATAAGGAAAGAAACACATCCCAGCTTCCCAAGCAGTTGTGTTGTAGAATGGATAAGGGGTTATTGGAGCCCGTCACCATCGCAGAACTCACAGGGGAGGTGCGACCAGCCATTACACGCCTTCCGGCGTCGCAGGCTGGGGGAGAGGAGTGGGAGTTGCCTGCCATGCGGGATTCGGCAGGGCACCTCCTCAGGGTTTTGCTCCAGGCACGGGGGGACATGTTGGGGGGGCATCATCATGCCTAGGGCGGGGTTTTTCAAAATCGATGGGGGGTAGGAGGGGTGGTGCACCAGTTGAAGGACCCTCGCTGGAGTTGTTGGTCGTGTCCATTCTTTCTTCATCCTGCGATAGAGGGGGCTCCCTACGCAGAGCAGGAGGGGTGGGTCTCGATGGCCAGTCTCGAGCAAAGGCCGGGTGAGAGCCCTTGCATATGGCGCAGAGCGGGGGGGAGGTTGGGCAGCAGTTGGCGAATGCTCTGAGGTTTCCGCCCTTCGGGCACGTAGGGTTCAGGCACCTGTGTGCCTGTTTCCTGTGGGAGAGGGCGCAGATAGGGCAGACCGGATGGTTAACCTTGCATCTAGCTGAGGGGTGTCCGTACTCACAACAGTTAGGGCATTGAGTGAGGCCATTAGCCGAGTATGCCCACTCGATCTTGCAACGAGAGGAGTAAAGGTAAGAGTTGCCGAGCATTGCGGCCTCATTCTCCGGGGCCACTGTGACAACCACTGAGGTTGCCTTTTTCAGGACTCGCGAGCCACGGTCGGGGTCAAGGTAGCGGGCAGAGAGGATCTGGGGGTTCTTGACGTTGAGAATAGTGTTGGACAGGGATTGGAAGAGGTCGCCGTCCTCCTCATGGAGGTATGCAATAGGGAGGGAGTGGACAGCCAGTTGCACCTCGTTTGGTGCTGGGCGGAATGAAGGCCAGGGGGAGTCTCCGACAGGGAAGGATTGATTCAGTTTCGCGGAAAGAGCTTTGTAGTAGGGGGCGTGGGAGGTGGATGGGCCAAAGGGCGAAAGAGCCAGGAAAGTCACTGCTCATCTGTCGTTTACCCGGGCAGAGAAAGACAGGGGGAGATTGCAGCCGGCCTCTCTCAAAACTGAGGCGGCGGAGTCAGGGAAGGAGGCAGCTATAAGTTCAGCCTGGGGGTGAGGGAAGGGCGATAAGCGAGGGGCGAAGAAGCGTCTCACGGCTGCCGGAAGGGTCTTTGGTCCCTTGGACGGGGGACTCTCAGCCGTGCCAGACACAACCTGGGCACCAGTCGCAGTGCTTTTGCTTTTGCTGGTCTTGCCCTTCCTCTTCTGACCAGACGAGGCCGCTTGAGCATAAGAGGAGGGGCCGGATTGGACGATGATGATGGGACTGGGTGGAACTTGGAGGCAGGAGGGTACTTTCCTTCTCGGAAGGTCCGGGCCTCCCAAGCGCGTGGAAATTTAGCTGCGTAGGCAGCTGGGTTCCCATACCACTGCTGATCCTTGGTACTGTAGCAGGGGATGTCTGTGTCACCCCCACAGTCGTAGAGTGGGGTGAGCTCATTAGCAAGGGTGGGGGCTGAGTCGGCCGGTGCTTTTTCTTTACCCTTTTTGGATGGGGCCACCCGAGCCGCCCTCGTTGTGGCTTGCATGTGTGCGTTTTGTTTGGGTGGGGGCTGTTGGTGGCGTGTTGTTTGGGGAAGGGGGGTGGTCGGACGAGACGCTAGGTCTCTGACCGAGAGCTGGAGGGTGGGTAGTGAGGCCGCCGTAGCATTCTGAGAGGGGGGCGGTGGGGGGGGGAATAGAGGGTTTTGCTTTGCACGCATGGCGGTTGTGGATCTGGCCGGAGAGTCTTGCGACCTCGAGTGCGAGTTCGTCTATCTGAGTGGAGAGGGTCCTGGAGGCCAGCAGTGAGGTCCATAGAAGGGGGAGAATGACGGCTACGCCTGGCGAGAGGTCGTCCCGCTCTCCTGAGCTGCTCAGGGGAAATAGCAGTGGGGATACTCCCACCTCTGTCGGCGTGTTTTCCAGCGCGGCGAGCAGAAGGGGGACGTGAGGGGGGATTCCTGATACCGACGAATCTTTTGAGGGGGGAACCGGGACCGAGGTCGAGGCCATCTCCGCCTAGGTTATGAGGCCCCAGCCAAAAGGCTTGTGGGAATGGCACGATCATGTAGGCACATCGGACGCTGATGGTGTTGAAGGCGAGGAAAAATGTAGGGGGGGGAAAATAGCGGAAGCCGCGCGTGGCCTATCGACTTGGACTTCTTTTTTTTTCTTTTTTTTTTTTTTTTTTTTTTTTTTTTTTTTTTTTTTTTTTTTTTTTTTTTTTTTTTTTTTTT